>CBVK0101368815.1:0-16773 GCA_900067695.1 Picea abies | reverse complement strand
AACAAGTCTAGCCTTGTACCTCTTTTTGCCTCCATATTCTTCCTTCAACCTATAAACCCATTTATTCTGCACTGCTTTTTTTCCTACTTGCAACTGAACCAAGTCCCAATTCAGGTTATTTACCAAGGAATCAATTTCCTCTTTCATGCCTTGCTCCCACTTCTTTTTAGTGTCTACCTACATTGCCTCTTCATAACTTTCTAGTTCACTAGACTCAATTAACAATAAATAATACAATGAATGAGAGTATCATTTAGGGGCTCTAATTAACATGGAAAATCTTCCAAAAACACTTGTAGGAGTTTGATCTGCCTGTTTATCCTGTTGTTGTACATTTTTATTTTCTGGTACCTTTAGAGTTTCATTTTATTTTATTTCATCAAGCACCATGTATTCTATGTTTTCCTTTTCTTGTTTCTTTCCCTGCAATTGATCTTTGTACATGACCTTTTCATTAAATACCACATCTCTACTCCTAATGATTTTATTATTTTCATAAGTTCATAAGAGATAACCAAAATCATTAACACCGTATCCAATAAAGGTACACTTCTTGGATTTTGCTTCAAGCTTTGTTCTATGTTCTTTATCAATATGGACAAATGCTTCACAAGAAAAAGTCTTTAGAAATGCGTAATCTACCTTTTTACATGTCCATGCCTCCTCTGGAATGCCACCATACAAGGAATTTGAAGGACCTCTGTTTATTAAGTAAACAACAATATCTACAACACCTTCCCAAAACTGTAAGGGCAATCCAACATGCAATCTCATACTCCTTGCACATTCCATGATTGTCCTGTTCATCCTTTCTGACAAACCATTTTCTTGTGGTGTTCCTGGAACTGTCTTTTCTCTACGAATCTCATGGAATGAACAATAATAATCAAACTCATTGCTGCTATATTCACCTCCATTGTATGATCTGAGACACTTCAACCTTTTTCCTATCTCATTCTCAACCAAATCTTTCCATTTCTTAAAAATGTAAAAAACATTAGATTTTTGTTGAATGCAATAAACCCAAGTTTTTCAAGTTGCATTATCAATAAAAATATCATAATAACGAGAGCCACCAAGAGATGATACCTGAGCTGGTCCCCATACATCTATATGCACAAGCTCTAGCTTTTCACTCTTCTTTTCTTTTCCGACTATGATAAATTTGACTCTCTTTTGTTTTCCATAAAAAAATGCTCACAGAAATCCAAATCAACTTGTTTAATATTCGGCAACAAATTTATTTTGTGAAGTATCTACATCCCCTTCTCACTCATGTGTCCAAGCCTATGATGCCATAGTGTTGTATCCACTCATGTAGAAGCTAAAGAGATAAAATAGTTAGCATTATGAGTACATAAATACAATGTACCTACCTTCTCTCCTTTTTTCGTGGTTCCAAGAGCTCTTTCCTCTTTCCTTTTATCTTCCCCTATTCTCCACGTTCAACGCATTACATGATGTCTCACATGTGATTTTCTGTCGCATTTACTCGCTAAGGATAACACCAACAACATCATCAAATTTTAGAGTGTTTGAACTAGAGACATAGTTACTTACAACGATGACCAAGCTGTTCCAACTTTTTGGCAATGAGCAAAAGATTGGAAGAGCCCCAACCTCATCATCAAATTGCACTTTTACATAACTTAGCTGATTAGTAACTGTATTAAATCCATTTCTATGGCCAGAAACAAACCCACCTTCTGACATTTTCATATTAAATAATCTCTTCACTAGAAATACCTTATTGGAGGCTGAGGGTTTTTCATATAGTTTTGCCAATTCCTTCATCAGATCCTCCATTATCATTTCTTTTGAAATATTGAAAGACACCGATGCTTCTAGGAACAATCGTATCGTTCTCAGTGCCTTTCTATCAAGAACCTCCCATTCTTCATCCTTCATACTCATCGACTGCTTTGCTTTTCCACCCAACGGTAGGAAAACATCCTTCTGATATAGATAGTCTTCCATTGTCATATTCCATAGTTTGTATTTTTGGCCGTTAAAATTCTCGACCTTAAAATTTCCATCTTCCTCCATTGCTCCCACTTGAACTAAGAACCCTCTTCTCCTATGAGTTACCTTTCGCTTTGATACTAGTTGTTGGAAACACATGATCGCGGGGCAATAAAATAAAACAAATGTAGAAATAAAACACAAAAGATACATAATACAATAGAGACACATATATACCTTGTTCACCCAATGTGGGCTACGCCCACTGGATAAATTGTTAGGTCCTTCTTTTTTATTATCCAACAAATGAAGGGATGCAACCTACAACACACACGTTGTAACTTCCTCTTCTTTCTCCCACAATATCCTCTCTCAGAATACAACATTCACTCCCATAAACATCTCACAATACAATTCCTCATAAAGGAGGGTTTCCTTCTATGGAAAAAAACCCTAACATAACTTCTACTGTCAGATCTGTGACCTTGTAATGAATGATCCAGATTGACTACAAAATTACAATATTTTTTGAGGCAATTTTCCAAAAAAATTCTCTTCAGGGGCGCTGCCTTCGAATCCTCACTAGGGGGGGTCCATAAAGTGTTGTCTCCCCCCTGGATCCATATGTGGGGGGTAAGCCTCCCCCACCCTCATCAGAAAATGGGGTCCAAACGCAACTGAAACAAGACCTCTGAATTGGGAATATAATCATGCTCCGCAACCAACAAAACTCTACATTGTACTCTTTCATTATAATTGCACCCTTTGTCTCCTATATATATACCAAGGATACCTAGTCTTATGATCATCTCATATCATCTTGTACATTGAATATGTTGTAAAAATAGGTTTCCCCCTTGAAATGGACTGTTATCCATTGAATTTTTATAATTCTCAAGGTGTTGGTTCATAACCAAACATCTTGGCAGTGAAGTTATTCATATACCACTTGGGATTTTCTCTTTTGAGTTGTTTCGACATATAACTTGTATATAAATATTTTCAATCGTGAGGTTGGGTGATGCATTTCGATTCTATGTGTGCCGATAGTCGGTGGACTTAGTTGGGGTTAACCTTATTTGCTTCATTTCCCCCCCTTAATCCTACGTTGGTCAAATTTCTTCTACTATTACCCCACAAATACTTACTTAATAGATAGTCGAGCATACACTCCATCATCAATAGAATCAGAAGAAAAATACATCCCCTTGTTTGTGTGGATGTCCTAGACAAATCCAAGAGAAAAGAACAAAATCAATGAGCATGCGACATGTGGTGTAAGTGAGAGATTATACACTCCCTATTTATTAAGTAAGTAGAACACCTATTTATTAAGTGGAATGAGTAGGTTTGGAAGTTCTTTAGGGAGTCTGTCTAATCATGTAATATGGAGTATATCAATATGAATCCAATTCATGTGCCCTACCTCTTGGAAGTCTGTTCAGTCCCAAGCTAGCCCAACGACTATCTCGCAAGATAGGGACTTACTAATTGAAGGAAGAATCCTGAATACTTATTTAATAGATAGGGACAAATCCACAACGAAGGTGGAAATCGAAGGAAGAATCATCCATTTAGTTGGGACCAATTCATTCAATTGTTGCAGGTATTAGCACTAATTTATCACATGGGAGAAAATCTATGGAGTGAGCTATTGGTAGCTATGGAGTTGTTGTGTTGGCAGCGACACCTTTCCTTTATTTCTTAACTTCATCTTCAAATCCATTCATTGCGAATCAAGAAATAGGGATCCCTTCTTTTTTTTCGAGTTTCTTTCCATTAGAGACACTTAGAAGATTTTTCTTGCAAGTTTTGAAGTTATAATTTTTTCTTTTCCCCTTACAAACTCCATTCGAGAGAAGATTAAATATTCCCTTCACCCTTCGATACATGCAGTGTCAGTGATCAATATATTTTTTTTTCCAATACATGGGACAATAAAGGGATTTCTTTATGGACACAACCTATCTCATCGATATATAATGAACCTCCAACACTTAAAAATTTCTAGGTTTCTTTCTTCCCTCTAAACCTCAACAAAGGAAAATATTCTTTTTTCTCTGATACATTGGAGGCTAATCTCTTTCTGAGACTAATACATCGAAATACAATATTTTTTGTGCACCAATACTCCAAAATCCAATCTCTTTCCACACGTCGATACAATGGAGAAGAAACAAACTCTAACCTCTGATACTTTGATGTAAGAAATGCATCCGAGCTATGATACACCGGTGGATGAATGACTTCTTAGCACTGATACACTAGCGGATGAATGGATTCTCATCATCGATATAAATGATGGGTCCCACAGTCATTTCTACATGTATAAGGGGTGAATATCACACACTTTCTTGTTTTTGTGCCAAATTGCTCGAAAGGTGTATTAAAACTCCATTTTTGTCCATTTTCATTATCATTCACCCACAATATTGCTAAATCTAGAACAAAGGACTCCTAACCAACAAGATTCGACCTTTTTTGGTGCACAGTGGGAAAACCCAGGGATCAACATGAATTCACCGACAAAATCCTCAGATATTGGCCCTTTCAGCATTACCCACAAGTAGGTTAAGTCTCACCAAAGGTATCTATGGGAACTACATGAACCATGTTTCCACAATGATGAAGAGACGAGAGTAAATCCTCATAACCATTATACTTAGCATTAGTTAATTATACCTTATATCATGTGTGCAAAAACATAATAATATAACATATTCAAAATAACAAACATATATCATATGCATGAAATAAACAAAATCACAAACACATCATGACACATAGACACCATAATTAATGTGGTTCACCCAAGATGGGTTACATCCACAATGGTTAGCTTCTTATTATATTATTTAGAATCACCCCTTACAAAATATGTGCCATATGCTCATACATCATGCCCTTTCTATTCTACTATTCCTCTATCTATCTTTATCGCTCTCCACTCTTTAATTCTCGCATACATTCACTACTTCATACTCTCTGACTACTCTCTATCCCAAAACCCTTACATAATTTACACAATTAGAATAGGGCTTAGCTTGTATCAATGTACCCAAAGTGCTTAACAATATTCCTTCCTTTTTGCGTGTTGATCCTTGAAAGTGCACCAAGGTTCTTTCCTTCCTTGCACATGCTGTAGAGTTCCCAAAACTGGTCCCAAAATCCTGTCTCAACAAGCCCCAACACTCACATGTGGCTCATCCTGATCCACTCATTCCTTCCACTGTGCTTCATGGCATGTTGCAATGAACTTCTAAAAAGTTTCTTTTGCGGTTGCAACCTTCTCTCTTGCTCGTGCTTCTTGGTCCAAAATCCTCTCTATTGTTTGCACTGTAATGGGGGTCTTCAGTTTCTCTACACTGTCTTGTACTACTTGTTTTAGTATGCCTTGTGCATTTGCAATTTCTTCTGTCACCTAAAATGATTCCTCTTTTAGCAGCTCAAGATTCTGCATGAGAGTCAATTGTTCAACTCTTATTTGGTTTATCTCTTGGTGTAGCTGCCTATTCTCAACTATATCAACCAATCACTTTGTTGGTGGCATAGTTCTCATTGTATCTTTGAGCTTTTGTGCTTTATCCTCCACAAACTGTAACCTATATTCTAATGCTTTTAGATCTACATTCTCCAACAACTGGGTTCACACTTGTGTACTCTCTTAATATAATTTCACACATTTCTCATCCAAGCTCCTAATGCTCTCCACGGTCGTCATGGTTGTCTTCTCCTGTTGCTCCCTTTCCTCTGGTGGGGTACTTGGTGGTGTGCGAGCTTCTAAATCTACTATCTTTTCATGAAAGCCATGAATGTCTTCACTTATCTTTGTTACTTTCTCTTCCAAGGGAGTATCTACTTCCATTGGTACCTCTAGGAAGTTGTTGTATACCTTCTGCATTACCCGTTGCAACCTTGCCATTTTCTACACAACCTCGTCCCATTCTAGCATGAGTTTTCTATATTCTGCGTGTAGTGCATCGTTGTCTGCATTTACTTTGGACAACTGCATAGAAGTCGATTATGCGTGCAAATAGATTTCTTGTGCACACTTGTTTGCAATCCATGTAGCACATTCATGGGTAACTATGACAACACTAAGTCAATATGGATTAATGCTTGCGCACACTCCTGCATTTCTATCGCGTGGAACTCTATGCCCCCTGCTGATATCTTCATGATCTGATGCTCTACTGATGATGATGGTGGCTGAGATGTTGTCAATCATGAATATGTTATATTTTCTATTCTCTCTGTTTTTTCTTCTTCTATCATTCGGGTTGGTGCTATCCTGGTTGATTCCAATTTTTGGTGTAGTGTAGCTAGCTGCACCTATACATTCATGTGGGTTTCTTCCTGTTTCTCCATAGATTGCAGAAATGATTCATTGATTAATTCTTTCACATGATCTCTGATATTCTCGAGGTCATCCTCAGTTAAGGCCTAGATCACTACTTCCTTTAAGACTTTCCTCTTCTTGTGTTTATGCGTTGATCGCTCCTTAGGGTGTCTTTTCTTTTCTCTCCAATGGGCGATGTTGTTTGAGTGTCACCTGTGCCATTCCCTTGTTCTTCATGTTCACGTTCTTCTTCTTGATCCTTCTTTTGCTGTTGAGTCTCCTTTTGCTTTATTTCTGTCACTGGGGTTTTCCACTCAACTTCCCATTCATTGACAATCTAGGTGACATCTTGTTCTTTCAAATTGTAGTTTTTCGATAACCATTACTGATTTGGATCCTTCTTTGCTTGAATGTACATGTGGTGTGACCCTGCCTTGAATCAAACAATTTCTTTGTATGCCTCAACTATCTAAGGTAGAATGCATGGTGTGTCCTCAATACATTGCCAGATTGTCTCCTTATAGATGTAGAAGGTGATATTGTTGTCCATTTGTCTGTTCTTATGTACAATATGCCACAATGAAACATACCTTGCTGCCAGATACAATTTCTGCATGCTTTCTAGGAACTGCGTTTCTTTTGGCTTCGTCCAAGCAACTAATGCAATTAAGATTAATAACCATGCATAATGGAACTCCATTCCTTTCTCTCGTGCTTCCATGCAGTCAATTAAAATTTGGTTCACCAAAAATGTCACCCAATTCATTTTCACTCATGTTGCGCACTTTTATGATGCTGCTATTACTTCTTCTGGCACCTTTATCCTCACCCCTTGTCTGCTTTTATAGGTTTTTTCTAGCTGTTTCATTCCTCTTCGTGCCAAAATTATCAGTCCCATTCGATTGTGTTTACATTCAATTCTTTCTAGATTTTGCATGAATTTATTATTTTTCGGTGGATAGTGGTCTAGATTTGCTAGCATGTCACAATCTCGTCGCCTCTTTTCATTTATGACTACGCGTTTCCACCGTCTCACCACCATGTTTTCTCTTTAATTCCTTTCCCTTCATGCATGCAAGAATTTATTCTGGCTCTTCAATTCTCATTTCTACGGGCGTTCAATTCTCCTTCCTTTTTGCGACATTTTCTTGTTCATCTCTTTTTCTGCTAATTTGACTCTTTGAACAATGCCCGATTCAAAACTTCAAGCCTCCCATCCCTTCAAATTTTTATTTTGGGTTGCCTCAAGCTCTTTTATTGCTTGTTCTTTTATTTTTCTTTTCTTTTTTTATAATACATATACTATGGTACACATACTGCATAGTCAGGATAGTGTGCAGAAGGACGATTGTCCCTATATAGTTTCAACCGAACACCATTGACTAGTCCTTCCATGATTTCCCCATTCAATTTCTCCAACTGAAAAACACCTACCTCTATCACAAATCTAATGAAATATAGACCCAACCAATGCATTTGGAAGTTTCCATGGTGCTGTAAAAAATTGTTATCATAGAGAAAAACCATGTCTCCCATCTGGAACTTTTTCTATTTAATGTGTTTGTCATACCATGCCTTTTCGCGTGCTTTCTGAACTTGCTAATGAAATCCTATGACAAATTGGTCTTTCTCTAGTTCCACTAGCTTTGAAAACCTTTTCTATAGTGCACTAGAATCAACGAGCTCTGTCAACGTGACAATGCACATACTCAACACAATGAACACCATGGGCATAGCTGCTTCCTGACCATATACTAATCAGAATGGTGTCCGTCATGTAAACTTATTACATGTAGTTTGATATGCCCATAGTACTGCAGGAATACTCAGGCCCTAGTCATCTCGATTTACATTACATTTCTTCGTTAGCACATGCTCTAGGATCTTGTTAAATGCTTCCATTGTTCCATTTTCCTGAGGGTGATAAGGTGTGCTCTTCTGATGATAAATTTGAAATTATTTTATCAAAGCATCAATTGTTTTATTCAAAAAATGGGTCCCCTGATCACTCATAAGGATTTTCGGACATCCAAACCTCGTAACAACATTATCAAATAGAAACTACAAAATAGTCTCTGAGCTACAATATCTGATAGGTTCTGCTTCATCCCATCAGACCAAATAATATTTCGTAGTGATTATATATCTTGCTCCCGACCTTTTTGCTGGTGGGTTGATCAGTCCAATGAAATCAAGTGCCCATTTATCAAAGGCATGCAATGTAACTTGCATTATTAAAGACATTTCATCTCTTCTAGATGGCTTCCCAACTCTCTGACATACATCATAGGTGTGACAAAACTCCTTAGCATCCTTATGAAGGGTGGGACACCAAAGTCCCATGCGTAAAATTTTCTGATCCGTCGCTTTCCCTGCATAGTGGCCTCCCACAATTCCTTCATGTGCCTCTGATAGTATCATAGGCCTCTCATGCTCTAATACACATCACCGAAGGATACCATCTATGCTTAATTTATACAAATTCCCCCCCATAAGATGATAATTTGCTGCCTTTACTACTAACTACTTCTTCTACGCAATTGTAAATTCGGGTGGGGCTACTCTTGTGCTCAAGAGATGGACAATATCAACAAAGTAATCATTTCCCATCTGTACTTTGAATAACTGCACATCTGGTAGACTGTTATCCACATATCCTGCATCTTCCCCTATTAATATGCATGACAAATGATCAAGTCCTATATTTGATTTTATTGGTTTCAAAATTACTTCAAAATCATACTCCTGAAATAATAACAACCATCTACATATATCACCCCCAACACTGGCTTATTGATTAAGTATCTTAGTGAAGAATGATTCATGTACATATTAAATTGTGATCCTAGCAAATAATTCCTAAACTTCTGTAGTGCATACAACATTGCGATTCCTTCACGCTCTGTAGTAGTATAATTTTGTTTAGTAGTCGACAACTTTCTGTTGGCAAATGAAATGGGATGATCCAAACCTCCTTCCCCTAGATGAGCTAGAACTTCACATAATTCTATAGATGATGCATCTATGTGGACATGGAATTCCTTCTTCCAATCTGGAAATACTAAAATTGGCGCAATAAACAATTTCTTCTTCAAAGTATCCAAACTTTGTTGACATTCCTCGTTCCATTGAAACTTGACCTCCTTCTTCAACAATTTTTCCAGCAGGGCTGTGATCTGGGTGTATCCCCTAATAAACTTCATGTAGTACCCCATATGACCCAATGTTTCTCGTAGTTGTCGCACTGAAGTAGGTGGTGGCAGATCAACAATAACAACATTCTTCGCAGGATCAACCAAAAGTCCTTGATTGCAAACTACATGACCCAACATGATACCAAATGGTGCATAGAAAATACACTTCTTCAAGTTCAAGGAAAAATGGAACTGTCTACATTTGTACAACATCAAGCACAGAGTTTGAACATGGTCTTTCAACAAATTGAACACTGTCCAATCATCCAAATATACTTCTAGGAATTTATGAATAAATTCTTTAAAAGCTGTGACAACAACTTGAGAAAATGTTGTTGGCACATTTTTTAATCCAAAAGGCATGATTGTATACTAATAACATCCCCATTATATCTCAAATCTTGTCTTATGCCTATCCTCCCACACAATATTAATCTGGTGATACCTAGAGAATCCATCAATAAATGAGTAAGCTTCATGTCCTCCTACATTCTCCAAAACTTCATCTGTAAACATAGTAGGAAATGGGTCATGTAGGCAAGCATCATTTAATTTCCATAGATCCACACAAATTCTGATTCCACACGTTTTCTTCTCCTGAATCACCATCAGATTGATCCATTCTGACTCTACGACATGTTCAATAATCTCAACTTCCATCATACTATCTATTTTTGCTTTCAGTTTCTGTTTATATACTGGGTTCAATTGGTATGGTCTCTGCTTCACTAGCTTGGAATCCAGCTTCAAAGGGATCCTCATCTCCCCTAGCTCCCCAACAATCCCTTTCATTTTTGAAAATGTAGTTGGAAAAAGGTCCCGGTATTTGCATAGTAAATCAACAATCTTCTTGACAATTTCTTCATTCCAATAATCTCCAATGTTTGCAAACTTGGGATTATCCCTCATACCAATATTCACCTTTCACATTTTCAATGACTTTGCATACTTGACAGATTCAAGCTCGAGACCCTCTACTACATGCTCTCCTTCAATTTATGGTATTTGCAAATTTCTCGATTCTTCGTCTTCGTGGTCTTCTCCAACAACGTTATAACAATAAAAAACCTCTTGAATAGTCACATAATATCTGAGCACACTACATAAGGCTGCTGATATAATCAAGTATTTTGATATAAAGATCTCATTCTTGATAATCTACAGATCTGTGTCTACTGAAGGGGCATCATATTCAAACTTGAAAGTTACCTTGAAGTTGCGAGTCAAATCTTCCCAGTCTGTTTTTCCTCTACATACTTCTACTTCTAACTACCGGTTCTTAAGGATCACATCCAGAGTGTGTACAAAAAAGTACGTCCATTACTTCTTAGGTACTGATCTCCATGTCATAGTGCACTATGTAATATGATCTATAAGACAACTCAACCCAGTATAATTTGCACAATATATTCAATTTATGTTCCGAACCTGACCTGTAACAGCCTTCTGCATTGCTGCCAATTCTTTATTCTATCCTTATGCACAACCCACCATCTTGCATGAGTCTCTTTCAACGCAATATCTATTGCTAGAAATCTCTATTGTTCAGATATCTGCAATTCAAATTCTTTTACAAAAGAATCTATATTTGTTAGTTCATCATACTTCAAAGGATCACGTACCTCAGCTCCAATCCATCACAATGTGCGGGTAATACGAGCACATCTCCTTGTAGATACTTCATGTAGCCTTTATTGCTAATGTTCCATGGATTATTCTGAATCCGATGTGCAAGAACTGATACTTCACCAACTGAGTGCACCATCAAAAATAGAATTAACATAATCACTGATCTGTGTGGTCACATTGTAAAGGTTATCAAGTTCTTTTTCCTTTTCCGGTTCCACATATCGTCTTCCTTCCATGGGTTCCAATGACACAATAACTCTCAAGTTTCCTACTTCAAAGATCATTTGTCTTTTTTTCAGATCAATAATGGTTTGGTTATCAAAATCCCAATCAAGTTTAAGTAACACTGGATAAGGTTTACTACCATCCACTATCTCGATTACTTCAAAATTTGTTGTATTGTGCACTCCATCAATGTTAACATTCACCCCTTCTAGTCTTCCAATAAGAACAATCTTGTGTTGATTTACTAGCCTCAACTGAATTGGTGACCAAATCAACTTTGGTTTACCCATAATTTCCCATGTCTGCTTCACAATGATGTTCATATCATATCCCAGATCTAAGATGATATTATCCATATCATAGTCCCCTACCTGCACATTAAGTTGGAATTACCTATTTGTCCTTTTCTTGCATTGTACCTGGTTAACTACTCGCTATGCACCAAGTTCTTCTTTATCTTGTGCACACTGGTTGATCATCCCATGCAACATGTTCAATGTAGCTTCATCCTTTATTAGTTCTAAACAAATATTTAAGAAACTTTTCAGAGTACTTACCTTTTCAACTGGCCTTTCTTTGATCAAGTGGTCATAGGCTGGAGGCATGTCATACACAGGTTGCGAAGTCAAGGCTCCCCATCCTGTGTCTATAAATTCCTTCCTTGCTTGCTTATATTTGTCTCTCTCTTTCCAAGGGTCAAACATCGAAGGAGGTTCTACTTCTTTTCAGACCCACTGGTCAGTCTGAATTCCTTGTTCCTCCATGCATAACTGCTACTACCCTTGGTCAATTGTCGTTCTCTTCCATTGCTATCATCTGAACATTCTAGTTCCTCTTTTCCTACCACTTTGTGATAAACTATGGACAATTTTATATTGTATGATCTGGTTTTCTATAGTATATGCACGTTGTACAAGGATTCATACAATCTCATGCCAAATTCCCAATATGGTTACAATTATAATAGATAATCCTCTTCCTATGTCAAATCCTCCTCTTTCCCGACCTATGAATCCTCCTCTTTCCCGACCTATTAATCCTCCTCTTACTCCTTGATTTTATCCCATCAAAGTATTATATTGTGGTACCCCTCCTTCTAATATGTCTTCCCATTGAAATCTGTATGCATCTGTGATACATTCTCTCATGAGATTGAGTGCGCGACAATCCTTTTTGTCATGTCCTACCGACTTAGAAAAATTACAAAATAATCTTTTGGATGTGCTATGATATTTCCACATCATGGGATAAGAGGTTGGGTGATGACCCATAATTCTACATATCTCACACCATACCCCTCTTCCTAAGGCCAAAGGATTCGAGGCTCCTGTAGTCAAATATTCTTTAAAGGCTGGACACTTGTTCTTATGATGACCTTCCTTTCTGCATTTAACACACCAAACTTCTTCGTGCTTTTCCTTCCCTTTACCAAGCTCCTGCAACTAAATTGTCAATGTTTCTAACTGTGACTAAACCTGATCCATCCCTACGACATTTACTCATATGGGGGATGCTTCCAACTTCATGGTGATATCTAATTCTTTTGATTGTGATGTGATATTCTGTTGTATAAATGGGAAATAAATATGTGGTAGCAATCCCGTAATGAACCATTCCCTATGTTGCTCATCTAGAATCTGGAAGGTCAATCGATCCATCAATATCTTGAATCTCTGGTCAAAATCCCATATTGATTCATTCTGCAACTGCTTGATCTCTTTTAGTTCCATAATACACTGCGACTCAGACTTTGGTTTATGGAATTCTTTTAATAGGGCTTGCATGATGTCTACCAATGCTCTAGCTTGTCTTGCAGGTGCAGTGCACTGATACAACATATACCAAAGTAACGCACGATCTTTGAATGTTGTCACTAACTATGCAATTTTCGTATCATCATCCTGGAACTGCTTCATGGTCCATATTGCTTCATAGACAAATAAGTGCTATTCCATATCTTCTGTTCCTGCTTCGTGGAAGTCTGACATTCTCAAAGTGGGGTCTACCCCCACCATTGTGTACTCCACAATATTCTTCTTTGGTGTCATTAACTAAATCTGGGTTGTCATACTACCTCCACTACTATGACTACCTTTACTACTATCCTTGCTTCCTTCACTAACTATAAGTGTTCGTGACAAATTTTCAGACTTTGGAGATGAACACATGGTCATGGGTTTGACATAGAGTCTAGCCTGAGTGGGACTACTAGGATGTAATGGATCTCCTTCTACTAGAATGAGTCAGCGATCCTTTTCCTTTTACTCTGTGCATGGTATTCCTTCGATCCAAGATACTACACCAGTGTCTCTTTCCTCAATCTCACTATGTTTCTATTCTCTATCAACCACAATCCTCTTCCTACTATATTGAAATCGTTTTCCAATGCACAACACTCCAATATCTTCTTTCGTTACACCTTCTTCTTCTCTCAACATTCTCAGCCCATCCATTCCTTATCTATTATTTCTTGCATCCCTCTTCTCTATACTCTCAGACTATCCACTGGTCAGCCTCCATCCCCCTACGCACACAAAGGCACCTAGCTACTAGGGTGATCAAATTCCAACTTCATAACCCTTTTATCACACAACAACATCTTAACCCAAGTAGACAATGATTTCAAATATCTTTCACACGGACCTTTAAAGAACTCTTTTTCAGTAGCACTATATGACTGGGTACAATCTATAGCAAACTTAGCAATATAACCCCCCAATACACTATCCAGCCATAAATCAACTATGCGTGAGATCCGATTACTTATGGTATTAACTTGGTGTATCAACCCAAGGGTCCAACCTCTCGAAACAATAATGCATAATGTTTCATTATTTTTAGCTAACTTCTGTAACCACTCAACCAAAACTATCGAGAAATCAAAAAAGAAAATCTCATGTAAGTTTGTAAATACATACCTCTGTAGCCATTGCTCTGAGCTAATCCATGAGTTCTTATTCTGATCTCTGGAAAAATCACGCTCCTTTACCTCTAACCACTATCCGATGTCTTCCTTAGTTTGCCTCCATATTCCCCTCAGTTGCAGATCTAGGTCCCTTCAACGAAACCATTTTTTTGTGTGCAGTGGGCAGAACTAGGGTTCAACATGAATTCACCAACAAAACCCTCAAATACCAACCCTTTCGGCATCACCTACAAGTAGGTGAAGTCTCACCCAAGGTATCCATGGGAACTGCAAGAACTAGGTTTCTTTAGTGATGAAGGGACGAGAGGTAGTCTTCATAACAATTATACTTAGCATTAGTTCATTATACCTTATATCATGTGCACATAAACATAATAATATGTAACATATTTAGAATAACAGACATATATCATATGCACGCAATAAACATAACCACAAACACATCATGACACTTAGAAACCATAATTAACGTGGTTCACTGTAGATGGGCTACACCCACAACGACCGACTTGTTATTATATTGTTCAGAATCACCCCTTACAAAATATGAGCCCTGCACTCATACATCATTCCCTTGTCATTCTCCTATTCCTCTATCTATCTTTGTCACTCTTCACTCTTTCATTCTCGCATACATTGCATTGCATACATTCACTACTTCTTACTTTCCGACTACTCTCTATCCCAAAACCCTTATATATTTATACAATTATAATAGGGCTTAGCCTGTATCAATGGACCCAAAATGTCTAACAGTCTTCCTTCCTTTGCACATGCTAATTCCTGAAAGTGCGCCAAATATCTTTCCTTCCTTTGGCACACTACACAAATCCCAAAACTAGTCCCAAAATCATGTCCCATCAACCTCTGATCGTCAAATTTTCAACTTCAAGCGCCCCGATCGCATGCATGTCGCATATAACCCTCTTTGTAATGTCATTTATTTTCCTTGCATTTCCATTTATTTAATTCAAGTTTTTTAAAAAAGAAAAAAGTGAATAACTTATCGCGTAACTGGTTCTCCCCTGCATGAATTTTGAATCCATTTAAAATGGAAAACACAAACACAAAGAATAAAAGGGGGGGGTGGGATCATAAGAATAATAGTAATTTCCATTTCCCCTCCCTCCACAACCCCATGCTCACGCACTCGAATAATTTAGGGTTCGATTCCATTTTTCTGAATATGATTTTTTACACCACAAAATTAAATCTTACCTCATTGTAGTTATCCTCCCTCTCGACCCCATTCTAAATATAAAGAAACCCCTCAGCTCTCAAAAACATGTGGAAGTTTATCCCTTCCTTGAATTTCCTTGAACCTTTACCTTGACATTGAGGGGAGAAATTGGTGTTAAAATGAAAAGTGCATGGAACTAGCGAAATCCATCAGAGGAATATTTCTACAAGTAAGTGAGTGGGTATACAGTGGATAGAAACTACATAGGGGTCGATGCCCAAAACATTCCTACAAGCTCCCACATATCAACCATTGAAACTCTTCCTAAAGCCCTGGTGCAAAGTCTCTTTTCAAGACAACAAATAGTGCCTTGACACAATGACAAGATCCTACATTCCCATATGCGTAGCCACAATGCTCCTCAACTCACAAATTTCTTTCTTTTTCAAAGTAAAAGGGTTGTATGACATTATTTATTTTTATTTCTCAATGCCACATGTACTAATGATAAAACCCATTTGTTGTGATATAACATATTTTATGCAAGATTTTATCATGTCTACTCACAAAAAACGAACTTAGATGCTCGAAAAGATTACTGTAGTCGATATTTCTTCAATCAAGGATGATGAGGAAGAAAAAATTGACACACAAGGACCAATCAATGATGATATTGGATGCTTCATTGATAGAGAAACCTTGTTCAAGTGGGGAGACGTCTACGAGATGTTTAACTATCAAACTTTCTCACAACTTCAAGAGGAGGATCCTAATATCGATGTATATAGAGCTATCGAGAGATATAAGTTATATAAGGTTGCAACTCTTGCAACGATGTTCCCTTGTCCAGAGGCCATCTCTTGGATAGTAAATCATGCCAACTTGGAAAACATATATATAATCAATGCAAATGGCCAACCAATCTTCTCTTTCTAGGATTCCATGATTGCTTCTTGCTACCATTTAAATGAAGGGGAAAAGGCGTTAGATATTGAGGATTTGGTGAAAAGTTTCCCTCATAGTTAGAGGGATATTTTGAAGAGCTGGTATTGATCCGAAATCGGATCCAGAAGCCTGACAGGGCTTGAAAAATGCTCAAAAATGAAAGTGATCAGAATCTGACGAAACCAATGCCTTTGCGTCCGTCTCATCTTCCCGATTCCGACGGTATATTTACTTTGTCAAACAGGCTCCGTATGAGAAAGTTATCGCGTTCTGATCGGAAGCCCAAACAAGTAAAAAGTCAAAGGTCAACTGGTCAAAAAGTCAATGATGATGACATCAGCATGCTGACTGTGCAGGAGATGACGTGGCATGA
>CBVK0101368805.1:0-11981 GCA_900067695.1 Picea abies | reverse complement strand
TCACATGCTTATATGATATTGTGCCACCTCCACATCACCGCGTCACCTTCACTCCCCTCCACTTCATCAACATCCATGTCGTCCACCTTCACGCGTCTTGTCTTCCTATTGGACGCCCACCTCCACATATTCATGTTCACAACCAGTTCATCACAGTGAAAGCAAGGAGAAGGGTCATTTACAGTCGAGACAAAGTGCACTTAGCTTCTGAAAGCTCAAACACATACATAGAGTTAAGTCTCAGTCACAGGTCGACAAAGATTGGTTCCAAAACACTTCAATAGACTCCCTCTTCCTCAAGAAAAGATCTTCTCATGCATCCAGTTGTCTCTAGTGGCCTCCAACAACTTGCATGCATTCCATTACTCAACACAAATATCTTCTTTGTCACTCCAAGGCCTATTTTCTACCAATTCAGTTTCTCCAGCACATGCATCAGTCCTATCCCAGAGACAGTAGTAGTTTTTAGTTGATTAATTCCAACATTTTATTAGATTAGATACAAGAGTGGTCTTCTCTGTGTGATAAGAATCACTCTTGTTGATTAAGTCCAATGTCATATTTAATTTAATTTGTTTTATGAACAGTTACCTAAATTCAGGTCTTAATCCCCTAAGGACAGGAACCTCTGCAACTCTGTTAAATAGGGGGTCTTTGAATGTTTTGAGAGTCATATTTTTTGGGAAAGAATATCACTACATTAGACGGGTTGGACCCGTTATATGAATGGATCAAAGCTCTCTACCCGGTGAACATACTCTTGATGACAATGTTTCGTTCAAATATTCATGTGTTTTTATCTTATCTTGAATGAATATTTTGATTTGTGCTAAGTACATGGCATTTCCTTTCATCTAATGTGTAACTTGTCTTTATTGATATGCAATCTCTGAAAACAGATAAGGCTTGGTGAAGATTTGTTTTTATCGCAACCCGAAGGAGTAATTGTGTCTTGATACATGTTTGATGTCTTGAAATGATATTTTAAGTATTGAACTTATTGCAGTAGATTATTCATTTAGTAGTGTGTTGTTTCCCTTTGTTTTCTATTATTTCACTGGTCTATCATTAGTGTGCCACCAGACAAGGAGGACCCTCATCCATATCATTTTTACAACCCAACATTGCTTTTGTCTTGATAGAATCACCCTCTAACTGACCAACAAAAATTAAAAGAATCAACCATTCTAAATTGATAGGTGGCTTAACTTTTCCCTTTAGCAGTCAAGTGCAGACCTTGGGAGCAACATATTCTGGTGCTGCTATCGAGGAACGAAATAAAGAAATATATTTCCCTGTGAGAATGACAATTTATCAACTCTGACCTTTGATGGTGAACAAAGATCAGACATAGACAAACTGCCATATTTCACTTGGCGACTTCACTCAGTAAAATTTAAAGAAGAAATACTAGCGCCCAAAAAGGGATCCAATAGATCCAAATCTGAAAACAGTAAAGCCAAGAAGGATCATTCTAAACCTAAGAATAACATAGTAGTCTCTGAGCCAGAAAGGCAACTAAGAAAATCCATTGTAGCTCAGAGATATACTTCCCCCCTCAAGGGTAAAGTTGCACACAAAGATCCTACATCTAATCACAATCACAAGCAGCTTGAATTTTATAGCCCTGAGAATCATAATTCCGGAGGGGCTCAGACATCTTCAACACTTGATTCCACTTTAGAATCTAGTCCCGCATCTCCCATAAATTTGCAGATTCCTATTATTCAAGCCATGGCCGTTAACAGGATGAATGCCATAATTGTTGCCAAATATACACCCCTAGTTCTACCTGTAGCCTTGCATGTCTTCCCAGCCACATATTACATAAAATATTTACCAAGATATAATGGGGAAGGTGAGGTAACTATTGAGGAACATATGGTATTGTTTTATAGCTTTGCAGACAACTTTAACATTGATTATGCAAATGTGTGGATGAGGTTGTTTGTACAGATTCTAGATGGGGAAGTGATAAAATGGTTATGAGGTCTTCCCCCAGCCTCCATTGCAGATATTGAGGCATTGGATGAAACTTTCATAAAGTAATGGGGAGATAGGAGAGATTACCTCTACTACATTACTGTGTTTGGGTCCCTAAAGAGAAAGAATGGTGAATTTATTTCAGATTTCACCAAGAGATTCAATAAGATGTATGGTAGAATCCCATATGAGATCAAACCCACCGAAGCCTCTACCAAGATCACCTATGCCAATTCATTCGATGCAAAGTTCTCCCTCCTCCTAAGGGAGAGAAGATCACCCACACTGTTTTCCATGCAGGAAGAAGCCATTGAGTTTGAATCTAATATTTTGGCATCAGAGAGATTAAAGACCAGATCTAATAAAGATAAGAAAAAACAAAGAGAGGATTCCCCTATCTCCTCTAACTCAGCCACATCTGATCCAAAACCTGATGAAATGACCAAAACTTTGAAGGATATCACTTCTAAAATAGCTAAGCTGAAGTGGGAATCCAAACAGCCAAACATAGTTTTCCAAGGGGCTGAAAATAGAAATCTAAATCAGTTCAGAAGGCCTAATGATGCCCCTCAAATAATGCAAAGAGAAAGAAGAAACGTTGATGATCAAAGGGTAGTGCCTCCTTTCCAAAACAATCAAATTGAGGAGATGGATGTAGACAATGATGTTTTGGATGATACTGTTGTGCTATTTAATGAGACAGATTACTATACTAGTCACTTAACACAACAAGAATATGAGGTAGCAAAATTGTCAAATCAGTTTGATGATCAGATAGGGGAGGAGGGAGTTATTCAAGGTAAACCCAAGAAGAAATATGATTTGAGGATGAGAGCAGGGTCCCAAGGCCACCACCTTTGATCAAAGAAAACAAGTTGAAGCTCCCCCCAAGCCAAGTCCAAATAAAGCTATGTCATCTAAAACTCAACAACTTCCCCTGTCAAAACCTTCAGTCCTTGAAATAAAATAATTTGATAGGCCACCAACCTTTTTCATCCTAGAACATGAGCTAAGAAAGATCAAGATCCCTCTGCCTCTAACAGAATTGTTAAAAAATGAACCTTTCAAAAAACCCATGATGAAAGTTATGCAACCAACTCCTTCTAGTGTATCTTATGATGCCATTAGTATGCAGGAAGAAAACCCTGCCATTACCGTGGACCCACACATTGAATATGGATCTGATGCTTCTCCTCCATTCTATATATCTTTGCATGTCCATGATAAGATCTTGCATAACTATCTTATGGACTCAGGAACCTCTCACAATGTCATGCCCAAAGTTGTTATGGAAGAACTAGATCTGGAGATTACCAAGCCTTACCAAGACCTGTACTCCTTTGATTCTAAAAAAGTAAAATATCCGGGATTGATAAAGGATATGGTGGTTTCTCTAGCACAATTACCCATGGAGTGTGTAGTGATGGACATTGTTGTAGCAGACATTCCCCCAAATTTTGGCATGCTTTTATCCAGAACTTGGGCTAAGAAGGTTGGAGGATCATTACAAATGGACCTCACTTATGCCACCATTCTTGTGTTTGGAGGTGAACATAGGATGCTATACAGAGAGGTGAGATTATCCTACATAGTCAGTGATCATCAAAACCCAAAAAATCACCCAATTTATGTTGTTGAGGATGAGATTGGTTCATCTGTTTTTCATTTAAATGATGATGAACCTGAAACATCAGTTAGCCAACGTAGAGATCAAACACTAACAGGTCAACAAAACAAAGTATGGAAGATGTATTTCGATGGATTTTCATCAAAGGAAGGAATAGATGTAGGTATACTCCTTATTTCCCCTTCAGAAGAAGTGATAATCCTCTCTTATAAGCTGGAGTTTGAGACTACTAATAACATAGTTGAATATGAAGCTCTGGTGTTGGGACTGAGGGCTACCAAGGACATGGCCATTGATTATGTTGCAGTTTTTGGTGATTTTGAGTTAATCATCAACCAAGTAAGAAACATCTATCAGACTAAGCAACATAGGCTCAAGAAATACAAGAACGAGGTATGGGATCTGATCAATAATTTGTTTCTAGCATTTAACATTTCTTTCGTTCCCAGAGAACAGAATCAGAAGGTCAGTATAGTCGTTGGGAACAGTATAATCATTAGACCAACACCCCAAATGGGTAGAAAGGTATTTATGGCCAGACAACTCGTGATCAGACCGTTGGGACCACGCCGTAACGAACAAAACTGAGTTAATGGAGACTTCTCGCTTGTTGGAGAGATATGTTGCCTCATTATATATTTATTTCATCGAGCCTTGCATCGAGAACACTTTTTCTAACTGTGAATCTGAGCCCGCAGATTAGTTGATTCGGCATAGTGATCATCGTGCTATCACCATCCATCTCGTTGCATTGACTAGTTACTCTTCAAACCTGATATATTCAACCACGAGCGTGCATGTCGGAGGAGCTCAACTTTGTAGAAAAAATTGTCAAAGAAGTTCTCATTGACCTCATGACTGAAAGAGTAATGTCTACAAGTATTCAAGCGTCGTTGACGAGAGGAGTACAAGCCTCTCCGTTGACTGCTCGTGGATCTAGGCCATCTCGACCAACAACAGAGAAGAGAACCAAGCACAGAGATGACCTAGCAAATGCGAAGTTGATCCCGACCATATTTCCCGACTACATCCCACCTCTGGCTGATGCGGTGAGTCGAGATAGTGTGCCAAGAGATTTTGAGTACACCATGGTTACTGCATACCTCCTTAAGGGGATACGCGTAGTGAAAGCACAATAGGATAAGATCGCAGCGTTGAAGTTCAATGACTTCAACCTCGCGAGATCACAATAACCATAGCATGCTTGCCCTGTACAAATACTTGACCAAGATGAAGGGGAATAATTCGAAGATAATCCCCCAGCCATGGATGATGAACCTCGCGCAGTCCACCCTGTTGAATGTAATGAAAATCCCACACTTTGGAAGGCACTAGGAAATTAACATCTATGTCAAGCTACTACTTTCTTATTACCATGGCATCTACTTATGGCTAGACCACCGTATCACAGTTGATCTGAATCTGATCCATAGGATCACAGGATTTGTCAACGAAGAAATCATACGAGATTTTGTTGAACAGGAGGTCGTGGCACAACAACAAGTCAAAGAAGCTCGAACCAAGCTCGAGGATTTTGAGGCAGAATTAACCAGGTAGGACTGACTCGAGACGAGTCACAGGTGAGTGTTGGGTGCCTATTGGCCCTTGACCAAGTTTTGAGGATCCTTAGTCATGTTTGACCTATTTTTGGGACTTCAATAGGTTTTTGAAGGCAGAGCGCAAGACGAAGCAGAGATCGTGGGATCTCGACCCCTTTTTAGGGCTTTTTGGGTTTTGGGTTTATGTAACAGGTATGGGAATGTCGGCCCATGGGTTTACCCATGTTTAGGCCTGATTTTGTAATGTATAAATAAGTATCTATGTGATGTAAGAAGAGGCCAGTGTGCTAAGTTCTAGGTGCTAAGTGAAAAAGTTCGATCTATACGATCGAAGGACTGTAAGTGTTATGTGCATGCTGTGTGAAACTTGCAAGTCTGAGTGCAAGCGAGTGTACGATATTGAGAAGACGCTTAGTGTTGTAACCTAGCCTAGGGAAGGAGGATATGGTGAGGTGCATAGATCTCTTGTCCTCTGTAGAGTAGGGTTTTGTGGATCTGTGCATGTAAATGATTGAAGAGGCTAATAAAGAATACGAAGAGTTGGTGGACGTAGCCCTAGGGTGGGGGTGAACCACGTACATGTTGTGTTTCTCTGCTCTGTGCGATGTGTTGATGTGTTTATATGTTAACTTTCTTAGTGCTTTGATATAGATGAATGGTACATAGATATGTTAATGATATGTGCTTAATAGTATGGATTTATACTAGATCTGGCCTATGTGGATGTGCTTAGTGCTTGAATATAGTAGATCAGGTTGAATACTGCAATGCTCTGTAATTAGGGTTTAACTACGTTGTAACCTAAGATTGGATATTGATGAACTATAACTGCTAAGTGCCCTGTTAAGGTACTACAGTCATAGATCTGTGTCCTAGATAAGATTGTAGACACTAGAGTCCTGCAACCACCCCTGCCTCTACCTCAAGTGAGAATTCATTTTCTTCGCAGGTGTTGCCAAAAGGGCCGATAGTTAGGGTTTTTTTGGTGCACTCTTGAGCGTTGAACCTTGGGTCTTACCCTGTGCCAAAAATTCTCCAATATCTCAATTGATCAAGAAAGTCAAGAAGGTGAAATGAGAAATTAGAAGATCAACAAGCATCCCATCTGTTGAAGACAGTGGTTGGTCATGATATTATGGAGCTGAAAACTAATCACATCCCAACAGGACTAGTTCCATTGGAAAGGATGTTTGACAGTAATGATGTTTACAAAGGAGATGCCATCAGGAATCAAGAATAAGAGATAACAAATTGCAATATTGGGACCACTGAGAATCCCAATATCATCAAGTTGTCCAAAGCAATAGCTACAAAACAAAAGGGCAGGTATGTTAATCTCATAAAAACGTTTGATGATATTTTTGCACGGTCCTATGAATATTTGAAGACATTTGAAACTGACATCATCTAGCACAAGATCCCTCTAAAGGTTGGCTCCAAGCCATTCAGACAAAAGATTCGAAAATTTAATCCTATGTTAATGTCCATAATTGAGAAAGAGCTGAAGAGAATGTTGGATGCCAAGATCATTGTACCATTGAGGTATTTGAGCTAGGTGGCCAACTTAGTACCTGTAAGGAAGAAAAGTGGGGAGATATGCTTTTGTGTTGATTTCAAAAATCTCAACAAATGTTCTCTAAAGGACAATTAGCCCCTCCCCCAAGATGGATCATATTTTACAGATGGTGGTAGGTGCACATAGAATTTCCTTGATGGATGGATACTCTGGTTATAATCAGATAGCAATGTGTAAAGAGGATAAAGAAAAAACAACATTCACTACCCCATGGGGGACATTCATGTATGACAAGATACTTTTTGGGCTGATGAATGCAGGGGCCACTTTTCAAAGGGCCATTGACATTTCTTTCGTTGGGGAAAAATATAAATGTATAGTTATATACTTGGATGACATCACCATTTTCTCTGTTTGATGAGGAACTTTTGCAGCATTTGGAGCAAGTTTTCAAGAAATTCAGGAGGTATGGAATATCTCTCAATCTTAGGAAGTCTCACTTTTCCATGCCAGAAGGGAAGCTCCTAGACCACATCATATCAGTAAGAGGAATAAAAATTGATCCAAAGAGGTTTTGTGCCATTCAAGAGATTGAGATCCCCAGACATAAAAAGTTTGTCCAGTCTTTTATTGTTAAGGTAAACTTCCTCAAACGTTTTGTGCCAAATTTTGCTGAAATTCCGAAGCCTATTACTAACATGTTGAATAAATATGTTGTGATAAAATGGTCCTTGGAGGCAAAATCATCTTTCCAAAAAATCAAGCAAAATTTAGTCGAAGCCCCTATATTGGCCAGCCCTGACTATACCAAATATTTCTTCATCTTCTCCTTTGCTTCAGAGGAAACCATTGTTGTTGTACTGCTGCAGAAAAATGAATAAGGGCATGAGAAACCAATAGCCTTTTTCAGCAGAGCCCTCTAAGATGTTGAGATGAAATATGATATATTAGAGAAGAAGGCTTATGCACTGGTCAAAGCTCTCAAAGCCTTCAAGGTTTATGTGCTACAGTCTATCATAACAACCTTTGTTCCTAGAAGCAATGTCAAAGAGATTCTGTTTCAACCAGAGAGTGAGGGAAAAAGAGGAAATGGAATGTCAAACTATTGGAGTATGACCTGCACATAAATCCCACCAAGTTGATCAAGGGGAAAAGATTGGCCAAGTTGTTATCAAAATCAAACTGTAAGGTGCTAGATTTGCATCAAATCTTCACCCAATCAAATGCACCCATCATGCATCCTGGACAAGACAATTTATAGGTATTTGAAAACTACTCCTCTTCACCTTGGTATAAAAACATCATTTATTTTCTGCATCATTTTGAATGTCCACCAAATGTGAAGAAGGAAAAGGCCAAGTCTCTCAAATTGAAGGCTATCAAATTCTACATTTCAAACCAGAGCTTGTATTGGAGAGATCATGTTGGCATCCTGTTAAGGTTCCTTGATGAAAATGAAGCCAAACAAGTCACAACAGAAATGCATAGAGGAGTATGTGGAGGACACCAACACTGGAAGGCCACGACTCTCAAGATCTTGATGGAAGGATACTACTGGCCCACCCTTTTCACTAATGTGTTTTCCACTATTAGAGCCTGCAATGAATGTCAAATGCTTACAGTGAAACAAAAGTTACTATCACTGCCCCTAAAACCTATCAATTCCAGTAGTCTGTTTGAACAATGGGGGTTAGACTCCATAGGAGAGATAAATCCACCCTCAAGTGGAAAACACAAGGGGATTCTCACTGCCATCGACTAATTCACCAAATGGATTGAGGTTGTGCCCACCAGGAACGCCACTGACAAAGTGATCATCAATTTCCTGGAAACTAATTTTTTTGCCAGATTTGGTTGCCCCAACAAGCTAGTAATGTACAATCCCCAAGCATTCAAGTCCAAATCCATGATTAACTTCTATGGAAGTCATAGCATCTCCTTGACACATTCCACACCCTATTACCCTCAGGGAAATGGCCTGGTAGAATCATCAGACAAGGCTCTCATCAAGATCATTAAGAAGTTGTTAACTGAAAACAATAAATCTCGAGGCTCTAAACTCAAATATTCTTTATGGGCTGACAAAATCAACACTAAGAAGACTCTGGGAACCTCACCATTCCAGCTCGTTTACGGCATAGACATTGTTTTTCCTACTCAGTTTGGTATACCAGTTCTAAAATTCTTGCAGGAAGAGATTGAGGAAACAAATGACATCCAAAGGAGAATCTTCCAGATTATAGAAGTTCAGAAAAGAAGAGAAGCACTGGATCAGAGGACAGAAGCATACCAGATCAAGATCAAATCAGCCTTTGATAAGAAAACTAAGAAGGATATTTTTCAGAAAGGTGACCTGGTCTTGAGGTGGGATTCAAGACGGGATGACAAGTCCAAGCATGTTAAATTTGGCAACCTGTGGTTTGGCCCTTTTAAGGTGGTTGAAGTTATGAACAACAACACATTTATCCTGCACAATCTATATGATACAAAGATCTTTGGAGGCCCTGTAAATGGGCTCTTCCTGAAACACTAGTTTGTTTAAGGACAAGGGAAGGTCTCTCTTGTACCATATATGCTTTCCTTTATTGTTGCTTTTGATTAGTTAGTTCTGTGTGAATAAAGACTCCATAGCCCAACAAGGCACTGGGGTGTAGTTTCAGTTTTTCAGTTCAATAAAATGCATGGCTGAGGGACAATAGTAGATACGTAGGGTTGGAAAACATAAACAAAGGTAAGAAATGGAAGGCAAGAGCAGTTATTTAATCTCAAGGCACCGATCTATAGTTCTTAGCACCTCACAGGGACGAGTTATCCCCAATTGGAGCCAATGTTGTAACCTAGGTCTGCATCCCTACCTCTCCTCTCTATGTTCCCTATGCCTTCATCAATTTTTCATCTTCTGGTTGGTTAAGTCAGTTTCCCATTACTAAGTGACTTGGTTCTTATTCGTTTGAGTCTTTCTGCATTTATGTTTCTATTTGTCTGGAAGGATAAAATACATGTCGTGATTTGGTTTAAATTTCTTGTCATCTTTTTTTTCCATTAATTGATCTTACAATAGGTTGATCAAGTATGTTGTAACCTAGGGAACAACCAGAAAAAACACAACATTCTTGAATTCCATTTCGGGCTTGGAATACAAGCAAACAGTCAAGTTAGATTTTTTCAATGGTGAAAATCCCAGGAGCAATTCAGATCAATGGCTCTTGTGCATTCAGACTTTCGAAGTTGCATGAGGTTTAACGAACATATGGAAGCCACAGAGTTGCAGATCAAGTGTCGCATGTCCCTCCAGATCAGATGACCATCAGTTACTTCAGGACTTTCGTCTTCGGGATTTCCAACTTCTTTACTCTCAATTTCCTCCGGATTACTTTCTCCCGGAGTGTGCGGATCTCTGCCACGTGTCCCTCCAGATCGGACGACCATCATTTACTTTGGCACTTCGGGACTTTTGTCTTTGAGAGTTTCAAATTCTTTAATCTTGATTTCCTCTAGAGTACTTTCTCTCGGAGTGTGCAGATCTCTGCCACATGTCCCTCCAGATCGAACGACCATCATTTACTTCAAGACTTCGATACTTTTTTCTTCGAGAGTTTCAGCTTCTCCACTCTCGATTTCCTCCTGAGTACTTTCTCCCAGAGTGCACAGATATATGTCGTGTCTTCCTCTAGATCAACGATTGCAGTTCATTTCCAAAGCATTCATGCCAGGCCGCCATATCACCCAGATCATAGATTGAAATAAGATCGATGACCACACTTCATTGCGGGGACGTAAACTGCTCGAATGTTAATTTTCCAAAGAGGTCTCGCAATTGGAACCATGGTATTGTTGGAAGGGTATGTGGTAGCTTGTGGTGTATTGAGGGGGGTGGAGAATTGTGGACCCAAACCACCCTTGACAACTTTCGCAATCACGTTCTTATATGACACCGTGTCACCTCCACGTCACCACCTCACCTCCACTCCCCTCCACTTCATCTACAGTCCACCTTCACGTGTCTTGTCTTTTTGTTGGACACCCGCCTCCACCTCTTCCTATTCACAACCAAGTCATCGCAGTGAAAGCGAGGAGAAGGGTCAGTTACAGTCGATACATAGTGCGCTTATATTCTAAAATCTCTGACACAAACATAGAGTTAAGTCTCAGTCATAGGTCGACGAAGATTGGTTCCAGAACTCTTCAGCAGACTCCCTCTTCCTCAAGAAAATATATTCTCATGCATCCAATTGTCTCCAATGGCCTCCAACATCTCACAGGCCTCCAACAAAGCTCTGCTCTATCACTCCAAGGCCTATTTTCTGCCAATTCAACTCCTCCATCACATGCATGAGTTCTGTCCCAGAGACAGTAGTAGTTTTTTGTTGATTAATTCCATCATTTTCTTAGATTAGATACAAGAGTGGTCTTCTGTGTGTGATAAGAATCACTCTTGTTGATTAATTCTAGTGTCATAGTTAAGTTAATTTGTTTTACGAACAGTTACCTAAATTTAGGTCTCAATCCCCTAAGGATGGGAACCTCTGCAACTCTGTTAAATAGGGGGTCTTGAATGTTTTGAGGGTCGGATTTTTTGGGAAAGAATAGCACTACATCAGGTTGGTTGGACCCATTATATGCATGGATCAAAGCTCTCTACCTGGTGAACATTCTCTTGATGATAGTGTTTTTTTCAAATCTTCATGTGTTTTTATCTTATCTTGAATGCAGTTTTTGATTTGTGGAAAGTACATGTCATTTACTTTAAGCTATTGTGTAACTTGTCTTTATTGATATGCAACGTTTGATGTCTTAAAATGATATTTTAAGTATTGAAATTCTTGCAACAAATTATTCATTTAGTAGTTTGTTGTTTCCCTTTATTTTCTAATATTTCACTGGTCTGTCATTAGTGTGCCACCAGCCAAGGAGGACCCTCATCCATATCATTTTTCCAACCCAACCTGGATTTTTTCTTGATAGAATCACCCTCTAACTGACCAACAAAAATTCAAAGAATCAACCATTCTAAACTGATAGGTGGCCTAACATTTCCCTTTAGCAGTCAGGTGTAGACCTTAGGACCAACAGGGCACATGGACATAACATTCATCCATGTGAACCTCATAGATGCTCGAGTTGCGAGAATACATTCTATGGGCCTATAGATCCCAGTGGACAACATTGCTTCATAGAGGAGGTTAGTATATTAACCATCTCTATGTTCTTCATCATTATGTATTTATTTTGTATTTTGTGTATTTATATCGATATTTTAATATATGTTGTTTTGCAGTTGTTACGTCTGATCAGT
>CBVK0101368800.1:0-22372 GCA_900067695.1 Picea abies | reverse complement strand
GTAACTTTTGCATACGATCTTCGTTTTAGGCATATGATAGCTCATTGGAAAGATATCATCGAGGAGATTCATTTTGGGGGCTCAATCATGCTTTAGGCTATCATTGAGAAACTCGATCTCGAAAAACCTTCATTTGAGCCCTCAAAATGGCCCCGAAAATTAAAACCTGCTAAAAATAGTAAATTGCCAAAATTGCCAGAAAACTATTTTGAGCCAGTCGAAAAAGGTGGGTGGCCATGATATCCACTTGGATCAATCCTCCCTCCTTAGGAAGCAATGGTCTCCATTGCATTGATTTCCCAGGGGAGAGGGAAAAGCATTTGCTGGATCTGCATCTTGGTGAGATGCTTGTATTGTTGGAGACGTCACACTGCTTAGTTTGTGGAAGTCTGACATGAAGTTGAGATTGTTCAACAAGTCGAGATACATGAGAGGAAGGTGTGAAGAAGGAATCGTTGCGCTTTGCTGCAACCTTGTCAACCTACTTCTATTGGATAGAAGGTGCAGGGGGCGAGACTGTAGTGGTTGCAGTGTCCTTCTGTTCCCCTTTTGAACAGATTGCGAAGAAGATGAATTTTGTAGTATGAGATACTACCTTGCGACACTTTTTAGGTGGAACAATAGTTGGAACTACCTCTGGTATTCTATAGAGATGACCCCCCAAAGTAACAATGACACTACGGGGTGTAGACTCATAAGAAGCATGGTGTCTCCACATATATGGTTGGCCCAAGAGAACATCACAGACATCCAGTGGGGCAAGTGGGGCAACATCACATAATACCTCATCCTTGAAGGGTTGGATGCCATATGACAATCGACAATGTTCGTTGACACGGAGATCTCGTCCTTGTTGAAGCCACATGATGTTGTGTGGTTGCGAGTGTGGTGTTGTCGACAATCCCAACTATTTGACGACCTCTGCTGAGATGAGTTTTTTCTGGCTTCTTCTATCAACAATAAAATACAGCGAGGTACCCTTCACCCACATCTGTGAATGAAAAAGGCACTCCCCCTCTTCAAGATCTGTTGGTTCTTCCAGTTGAATTGTTGCGGTCATGACAATAGCAGTGGGGTTTGCATCAATGATCTGTCCTTTACCAATATTTTCAGAATCATATTATGAATCAGGGTTTGGCTCCTTGTCTTTGATCTCGGCCACCAATGAATATTTTGAGCAACATTCATCGGTGTTGTGCCAAGGGATTTTGTGGAAATCATGCCATTTTTCGGTGTCCTTATTTGTCTTCCTGTGACCCTTCTTTTCTTGTGTCTTGGACTAGTTTTCGGGATATTGTTTGTTAGGGTCGTCTTTGTCATACTTTGGTTTTTGTGGATTTGCAGACCCGAATTCCCGTTTGTTCTTGTGCTTAAATTTCTGCTCAATTTTAGCAGCATATCGATAAGCAGCACCGAGTGATGAGATGTCCAGAAAATCCAATTCAGTCTGGATGTATCTATGTAGAGCCCCACGGTATTTCAGAACCAAATGTCGCTCGGATTCTTTGATACCCAGCTTGGTGCGCAAGGTATGGAAGGTATTGGTGAACTCTGAAACTGGTTGACCCCTCTCTTGCCACAGTGTGGTCCATCTCATGTACTGGTCCTCATAGTTGCCAATAGGGTAATACTGTTCCTTTACCGCATCCACAAAAAAATCTCAAGTGGGATCGGCCCCATATATTCCAGACTCCTCTGTGGAACTTTGCTCCCAGTAAGTTTCCCACCAATGTTTGACATGAGGAAGAGCTTTAAGGAGTGCAAAGGTGATCTTTTCTTTGTCGAAAAAATTTTGAACATAGAAATAACCTTTTAGTAGATTTAACCATTTTTCTAGGGCTTCTGCATCTATCTGTCCTTCAAATACAAGAATATCAAAATTAACTTGTACCTTGAAAGGAGAGGTGCCTCCAAAGTGGTCGTTTGATGAAGATGCACCTAATGCTATCGATAGGCGTTTAAGGATGTGGGAAAAATTCTCCATCATTTCGTCCCTCTGTCGTGTGAAAGCTTGCTCAAGCAACAGATTGATAGGATCGTCTGCTCCGTCGTTTTTTTTTTCTTCTACCATTGAGGGTTTCTTGGGTGTGCGAGAGCAATTGTCTTCAAGAAAGACAAGCTCAAGACCCAATTTTCTATACTTGGACCTCGTCGGGGACATGCACTGAAAAAACGATCAAGAGCAGCCTGCTCTGATACCACTGATTTGGATTATTTTCGGCACGAAATGAGATCAGAGATATAATAAAGAAATGCACAGAGATATCACAGATATTCAATAATATAACAGAAATGTATCAGAGATGCAACTATAAACACAGATATACAGTAATACATGATTTTTATTAATGAAAGAAATGTACAAAGACTGTAAAAATATAGAGTGAAAGACTTGCTAGAATGGTGGCAGCTTATCTCTGAGAAGAGATGTGACGGCTACTCGCATTCTCAAGAACATTATTACAATGAGGCTTTGAAGGCCTTTTTACAATAAACAGGAATGCCAAAAACCCTAGACATCCAAAAACCTAACCCTAGGAGATGAAGCGTCAACAGTCATGTGGGCCTCGTCTGGGTAAGTTAGTACATCAACTTCCCGAGGTCGTAACTTTTGCATACGATCTCCGTTTTAGGCTTATGATAGCTCGTTGGAAAGGTATCATCGAGGAGATTCATTTTGGGGGCTCAAACATGCCTTTGACTATCATTGAGAACCTCGATCTCAAAAAACCTTCATTTAGGCCCTCAAAATGGCCCTGGAAGTTAAAACCTGCTAAAAATAGTAAATTGCCAAAATTGCCAGAAAACTATTTTGAGCTAGTCGGAAAAGGTGGGTGGCCACCGATATCCACCTGGATCAACAACTAAATTGGTATCATTTTTTTCTTAATTAGTTTATCAAAGGAAACAACAAGGCATACACAAATTTTAACCCATCTAATCATGGATTATCCATAGGGTTGCAACCTAATTCAACCAGAGCATGATTTGTTCTTCATCCTTTCAAGCCTTACAATTATCGCAAAGACTGTGACAACTTACAGCAAAATAATCAAGCATTCAATGACCGATATAATAGAATGCTCAAAGTAACACTCCATATGTGCTTCCCAAAGCGTATCATCAACCATTACCAACAATGGATAAAGTTTGAGGCCACAAAGGACATCAACTATGTCTAACCTATTTGGAGGGAGATGATAGAATTAGGTAAACCCCCAGGCCTACGTCATCATTGAAGATGCAATCAAAAAGGAAATTGAAAGTTGGTCAAGTATTACAAAATTGACAAAAGAAAAGTTTACAACTTCTTCTTATTCCCCGGAAAGAAACTAGATCCCATGAACATTAAGGATTTTGACATAGTTTTTGATCCTTCTATTACTCCCACTAGCACAAAGCTCACTCCAACATGGACTCACAAGAGAAAATATTTTTGCAGAAGTCACAAATAGATCTGTCGATGAAGTAGAAAGATATGGGACAAGGATCAAACCATCTAGCCTCGCAAACATTCAAGATGTCAGACATACTCCAACAAGAGGGTAAAGGTGAAGAAACCTACATAGGAAAGAAGTGGTGAAGGGTATCAAACAAGTGGTGGAGATGATAAAAAGGCCCCCCATTAGAAAATAGCACATGACACACTCCCCAAATCCCACACAAGACCCTCCCCTCCAATAGAGCATCAATGGATTGGCAACAACCTAGGAAGCGTTACTCATATTGCAGGACGTACCCAAGAAACAAATGGAAATCAAAATTCTTCCATATGAAAGGACAAGGTGTCCATTAAGATGCTCATCAAAATGGAAAAGACCACAACAACAACTCTAGGTAAAAACGAATGAACAAAAAGGGCACCAGAAAAACCCAAAGAAATAGGACTCAATCACGAAATCTCGTAAGAACAACATAGGAAATATATAACACAACAGCGACATCAAATAATGCCACAAGCACTAAAAATCACCATAGTTGGTGATGGAGGAGAAGACTTGAATAGAATCCCTCACAAAGAACACACTAGGGAAATATTTTAAGCAAAAGAATAAGAGGGGAAATATGAAGAAGACCTTACAAATCAAATCATGCCCAACACACCCTTCCTAGGGCGACAACAAGAGGAATTGGAGCAAATAGAAATGGGGACCTTTGCCTCACAACTAGATTATAATGTAGCCATGGAAACCATAGAGACATTAGTATATAACTCCACCTATGTCACTACCATGCTTAATAATATCTAGGAGAACCATGACATTATGCAATACATTACAACCAACACATAAGTGTAATGTACCCATTTTTTGAAAGTCAGATTTTAAATTCACATGATGGGTTTCAAATTGATTGGATATATATCTATATGTTTCTCCAAACACCTACAATTGAGATCGGGGGTTTTATAACATCAACTTTCATGTGACAATATTCTAAAAACAAAATTTTGGGCATTGGAAAAACTTACTTTGTTAAGCTAAAGTTATAAGCCAATGCCTACCTAGTTCCTCATAGTGCTAAGAGAAATAGTGAGGTTACATTGATCTGACGGAGCAACATCAAAGTATGAGGTGATCCTCCTGGTAGTCCCATGGTGGGGCAAGGCCTACAAGAACTGGGATTTGTGGCTAAATATCTCTCTGATGAAAAGGACTAGGCATCGATTTATCGTAACAACTCATAGGGTAAGCTGACCAAATAAGAAGGATAGTTGTAATGATGGGTTGCAACAATGACTTCTTCAAACACTATCAAAATATCCTCAAATTTGAGTAAAAAACATAATTTGAAATGGACATAACTACAAAGCAAAGCATCAAAAAGAACTTGCATTTTCAGAATGTAATAATATTAACATGGTTGAACTTCAAAGAATGCTTTCAAGCCATTTTGGTTAGATATAGCTTGGTTAGATCATAGATAGAGACATATTCATGTTGCTTTTATAACTTCATGAGTAATTCACTCCTCCATCTTTATCTACACTAAAAAGTTTCCATGATAAAATTATCTTATTTTATCTAAATATAAATATGATTGATACATTTGCACGTAACTAACACTGAAGTAGTTACTTTATAACAACAAGCTAGCTCCATAGATCCTATTGAAATTTGAAAGCCACTTTTACTTTTAGCCAGCCATGTGTTGCAATTAAGACGCTTTGGTAACAATAGGCTTCAAGTTGAGTTAAAACGTGTAAAAATATAAGAGGGCAGGACATCTATAGGTTAATGGAGACTCATAGCAACACAATGCTTCTGGGCATATCAAAAACTTACATCAAAACTGCTTGTTGCCCCTATAACTTTATATGCAAAATCTGAATATCAGCATGCATATATGTTTTGTTTAAGCCTGACAAGTTTGACGAACTTTGAGTGAAATTTTGCTTCCCAATAAACTCGGCTCATTGTTTTTAGCTCAACTGAGTATAGTCGCCGAATACTCAGAAGATGCAGTGAGTCTAGTTTCTAAGTTTCTATCCTTATCCTACGACAACGGAAATACGTCTATTTAGCATGCAGCCTTTTATTTATTCCATTATAGTTAAACAACTGTGTGAAGGAAGGCTAAAAATTGATAATGGGGTCTTGACATTTTTATCAACCTATGGTAGAGGTTTCAATCAGGCCTGCGTCTAAACCACTTTTATGAAGATCCTTTGTATCATATCGATGGGTAGTAGATTCTAGTATGGACTTTTAGAGCTTCCATTTCCGGACAGAGCATCCATTCGTGGTATTAAGACTTGTAATTTGATCTAAACATTTCAACAATATGATTAGTCTCCCATCTAGACATAATTTCTTTGATATAAAAATATCCAACATGTCATGTCAAATGCACTACCTTGAAACTACTATTGTTACTTATATATAGTTCATTCTTAGTTAAGTGTTGAAAACTTCTAGATTCCATGTCAGATTTAACGATAGAAGAATATTCTTCGTCGTATTCATAAATTAAAGGTCAGGATTAACAGACATAATCCTCGTGCATGTCATTTTACCTTCGTTAATCATTAGGGTACCAAGTGTTAACTTGATTAACCCGCTTACCAAGTGTTAACTTAATTAACCCGCTTACCAAGTGTTAACTTGATTACTCATTAACTTGATTAACCCACTTACCAAGTGTAAGCTATGGAGAACGACAAGATGTTGGGTGACAAGATGTCATCGTCTCTTGGCATTCATCAATCATGAGTTAAGTGGTTGGGATAATTTTAAATGAACAAGAAAATAAGTATGGTAATTCAGTGATAGCACCAAAGTTCCTCAAGGACAGTGTGCAAACAAAGAAGCTACAACCAACACAATAATCACTCCATCATCCTCAAAATGCAAGAAAAAAATTGGTTCACACGACTTCCGAAGATTTCAAGACCATGGGTATGGAAATTACAACCATATCAAGGTTATTTCCCTATTGCCATCCAAAATGTAGGTGAAAGAAAATGGTTCAGGGATGCTAGCAATCTTAAGGTCATGGGTACGAAATTTCCACATATGGTTATACCCACGGATGCCAAATTTGCATGCACACTATACCCATCATATAATTCCCATGCAAGATGGCCAAGTGCAGGCTCAATCTTTCTATTGCCAATTTTAAAATAGAATTGTCTCAGAAGTCCATATCAAGCTCTTTGAGCTCCAATTTTCTTTGGTGACAACAAAAAGACAAATTCAACTAAAAACACATCTAGAAATAAGCTATGAATTTCTTTTAGAGTTTCAAAGAATGCAGAGTGTCTGGGTCCTCAAATTTCATGAAATCTACTTAACAGATGATAAGAGGATGAATTTGTGGAAGAAGAGATGAGAATAAATAGGTTGACTGAGGGAAACAAGGAACTCAACAAACACTTCAAACTCATGTAGAAAAACATGAAAAATGCAAGAGATAACAAGAAATTTCAGAGCCACAAAGACCTATAGAAAAATAATTGCAATTATTCAAGAGTAAACTATCTAAAATACCAAAAATAATGAGAAACTTATAGGGAAAAGATGAAGTATTTATCAATTTTGAACATTGAATAAAAGTAACCAAGTATCCCACTATTGATTTCTTGTAAATAGAAAAGTTATTTGGCACCCACAATACCTACCCCACACCACACAAGGAGAATTATTCCTTCTTTACTAAACAATACCTCAAAAGTTCCTCCCTCTAGTGTTGTTCAATGTGGGCATAAAAAGGTCCAAGCTATTAACTCCATATTTTTTCTTAGTTCTTGGCTCTTCTCAAGGATCTAATGACTTCCTTTCATGGCTACTCCATTCCATAGTATGTCAGCATTATTTTTCCAAGGAAAAACTATGCTTTTTCTCTCTTCTCAAAAAACAAAATCCCCCTTCCCATTTGAATTTCCCTTCTTTGCATGAGTGAAACATGGTCAATGAGTGTCATAAACCAACTTCTTTTTGTGTAGGATAAATTTCCCAGAATGTAGGAGGCGAAGGCCTAGATCTGGGAGTTGGTTTCATCCACTTCTCTTATCTCCAATGTGGACTATAGGCTAAGCTCAATATCACAAAATAATGAAGGTTACAATAATGATAATATGAGTATAAAAAAAGACATAGGATTCTAGGCACGTAAAAAATTCCTTAGACCCCATCACCCTTATCATCTTGTGGTATCATAGCCCCTTTAGGTGCTCATCCTCAATCAATCTCGATTCTTTTATTAACTACAAAATAACAATAATTAAAAGTATTCAAATCACCATGGCATGTCTACCTCATGGTGTGAATAAAGCATAGTAACAAAATATCTATGCAAAAACATTTAAACATAATTAAATACAAATTATTCAAGAGGGTCAAAACTAGGACATTACAAGAGTGAGGTGTTGGCTTAGTTGCTTAGTGCACTGCCTTTAAGGTTTTTCTTTAAATTTCAAGGTCAAAAGTTCAATAAGAAAGAATATGCTATGCTATGCTTAATCATTGGGTAAAGGAAAAGAAGAGGATTTAAGAGATTCCCATAACCAAGCAAAGACTTCTATTCAATAAATATTACCCGTGTCCATAATGAAACTACTAGTTGATCTCCACTCCAATGTGTCATAGTCAATGTACATGGCTACAAAGACCTCGAAGGATTGGTCTCGACACACTAATCATCAAGCATGGAGATATGTAACCATCTATTTATAGCCAAAAGACAAGCAACCAAAGCACAAAGGCAATTCCACATCACATAGGACCAACTTTGAGAGGCCTTAGATGATAGAGACAACTTATCCCAACAAAACCAAGTACTGGCTACACAGATTGGAGATGTATGCATCAAGTTCTCACACATGTGTCCTACCATACAAAATGGGGATCATGATATTGCACCCATCACACCAAATGAGGCCCCACCACAATTATTGGATAGAGTTCATCTATCACACTTAAGATTGTAGCAACGATATACTAGTGGATCTTGAAATAGAAATATAAATGGGAGACACAAAACTAGAATGCTAATAGACAATATAAAACCATTAGTACAATAGCTCGAGAAGACCAAGTCGCAACTCAAGATTGCAACAGAAGAAAGTACCAAAGAACACTCTACCATTACTGATTGACCTAGGATCAAGCGATAAAGATAGGCACTAGCAAACAAACTTCAACGATGGATTATCAACGTGCAAGAGGAAGCAAAGAACATGGTGGATCTTGAGGAATGACAACACAAGCAAGTGGAAATCGATTAGTTGGATAAAGAAATTGATTATATTTCTAGGCTACAAGTAACGTGCAATAAGAATTGTGATCCCTAGGACTAGATGTCATGGAAAAATGCAAAGAGCTATAGACATTAAATAATTTTGCAGATATGGAGTGGACACAAGTATAATTCTCCAAGCCAACAAAACCAAACAAATAAAAGGCCCAAACTTTCATTGCTAGAGCCAAACTACTCTTGTCCAAGTGGTTGCAAGGATTGGCCACATTTGAAGGCTTCCAACAGTAGGCCATTAACACAATGCCCTAATTGGCCCCTTTGTTCGGAGGGAAAGTAGAGAAAGAAACTAGAGTTGACTTAAGAAGAAGCCAACATATGTGGTTGAAGTTTGTTGGCCCCTTTGATTTTTGTAGACACATGGTGGCGTTGGTTTTGAAAATAGAAAAATCAGCACATTGTTAGGTTAAACTTGACTCAGTGAAAGAGTCAAAGTTATTAGGTGAACAGTTGTGGTTTTGGGAACATGGTTTTGGTGACCCGCGGTTTTAGAGCCCATGGATTGCATGTCATGAAAGCATTTAAAAGGCTAGTGATACTCCATTGTAATGTGTCGAGAGTTTAGTGATGAAGGCTCACTTGGTTGGGGGGAGGAGGTTGGTTGAGCTTGGTCGGGTTTGGTCAAGGAACTAATAGATCTATTAGTTGGTTTTTCTCGGTTTGAGTTTTCCAAGATAAATATCGTGCATGATTTATGTATTTCTATGTTCTTGGTTGATTATTTTACTTCTCTCGCATGTTTATTTCCTTTCGTGTGGTATCAGAGCAAGGTTAACTTGGACTCTCTAGTGAGAGTGGTTTGATGAAGGAAATGCTAAGGAGGCGAATGTTGGTCCACTAAACCATTGGAGATGATAGCGTTGGTATTTTCCCAGAAGGCATGGAAGTGTGTCTTGATGATGATCTAGAATGACCTAGTGCACAATTAGGGTTTGGATTTTATTTTCACCGATGCATGGGTAGCACAAAGACGAGCAATGGAAAGGTGAGAGGATGACAACATAAGCATCAGGATAGCAACAATGAAAAAAATCATTATGGAGTTGAAAATATGTATCGTATGTAAATGGGCATATGATTGTAAGACCTAGTTAAGCATGTGTACCCCTGGTAATTTACCAGTAAAGTCTAGATGTAGACCTAGGTGATAGGGGGGAGCATGTGATATTATGGGATACCCTAGTTATAAACTTTGAGGGGGGTAGGGCCTCTAGGTGAGCATAGCAAACTCACTTGGTCAGTTTGGCCATATTTGGTCATGGGAAACCTCAAGTCAAGTTTAAAGGGAGGAATGTTAGGATAAAATTGACTCGATGAAATATTCAAAATTGTTAGGTGAATAGTAGTGGTTTTTATCACATGGTTTTGGTGACCCGTGGTTTTAGAGCCCATGGATTGCATTTTATGAAAGTATTTAAAAGGTTGGTGATACTCCATTGTAATATGCCAAGACATGAGCGATGAAGGCTCACTTGGTCAGGTCCAGGAAGTTGGTTGGCTTAGATAGGTTTGGTCAAGGAACTAATATATCTATTAGCTATTTTTTCCCAGTTTGGGTTTTCCATGATAAAATATTGTTGTTTCTATGTTCTTGGTTATTTTTCATCTATCTTGCATATTTTATTTCCTTTCACACATCGCCACCTAGATTGTGAAACACTTGCAGAATAAAGAAAGATAGGGATCACAAGAGGCAAGAGCTCGACAACTAAAACAAAATCCTAGTCTTAAGGTTTGGACTAAGAGAAGGTTTTGTAGTACTGAACATCAAAGGAGTAATGAACCAATAGATTTCCTTTACTAAAATAGTAGTCAAGGAACGCCCAAGAAGAACCCAACTTCTAAGATAATAGATGTTGCATTTTGTAACCTTTGGGCATGTGTACTAAGTTGAGATCTTTGGAATAATGTCAAGATATATAGTAATTCTGATTTTTAAAATGAATATGAATGAACTAATGCCTCCTTTTCAAAATTGTGTATTATGTTGATCTGATCTATCTAATTCATTATAATGTATTCATCCTTTATTGTTTTAGTGGATTTGTTGTAATGATTAGTTGTTCTTGCATTCTAGTTGTGTGGTTGATTTGTTAAGAGACAAGATGTTTATGTAGAAATGCACATGCTTACCATCTCAAATTGGTGTTTGAAAGGTGTAGTAGATATGTAATATCTCTCAATCCCAAGAAATTGGTTTTTAATGTGAATGACGGAAAGTTGTTGGACCACATTGTGTCCAAATATGGTGTCAGAATTGATCCAAGAAAAATAGAAGGTATTCAGTAGGTGCCATTGCCTACCAATAAGAATCCAATACAATCATTCTTTGGTAAAATCAACTTCATTAGGATTTTCATACCAAACTTCGTTGAAATCACCAAACTCATTTCAACTGTGTTGAATGTGTTGAGAGTTGAGCGGTGAAGGCTCACTTGGTTGGGGCCAGGAGGTTGGCCGGCTTGGTTGGGTTTGGTCAAGGAACTAATAGATCTATTAGTTGGTTTTTCTCGGTTTGAGTTTTCCAAGATAAATACCGTGCATGATTTATGTGTTGCTATGTTCTTGGTTGATTATTTTACTTCTCTCGCATGTTTATTTCCTTCCATGTGGTATCATAGCAAGGTTAACCTGGACTCTCTAGCGAGAATGGTTTGATGAAGGAAATTCTACGGAGGCGAATGCTGGTCCATTGAACCATTGGAGATGATAGCATTGGTATTTTCTCGAGATGCATGTAAGTGTGTCTCGATGATGATCTAAGATGACCTAGTGCACAATTAGGGTTTGGATTTTATTTTCACCGATGCGTGGGTAGCACGAAGATGAGCAATGGCAAGGCAATAGGATGACAACATAAGCATCGAGAAACAACAATGAAAAAAATCATTATGGAATTGAAAATGTGTATTGTATGTAAATGGCCATATGATTGTAAGACCTAGTTAGGCATGTGTACCCCTGATAATTTACGAGTAAAGTCTAGACGTAGACCTAGGTGATAGGGGGAGCATGCGAGATTCTCGGATACCCTAGTTATAAACTTTGAGGGGGGTATGGCCTCTAGGTGAGTGTTGCAAATTCACTTGGTCAGTTTGGCCATATTTGGTCATGGGAAACCTCAAGTCAAGTTTAAAGGGAGGAATTTTAGGATAAACTTGACTCGATGAAAAAGTCAAAGTTGTTAGGTGAATAGTAATGGTTTTTAGCACATGGTTTTGGTGACCCATGGTTTTAGAGCCCATGGATTGCATGTTATGAAAGTCTTTAAAAGGTCGGTGATACTCCATTGTAATGTGCCATGATGTGAGCGATGAAGGCTCACTTGGTCAAGGCCAGGAGGTTGGTCGGCTTGGCTAAGTTTGGTCAAGGAACTAATATATTTGTTAGCTAGTTTTTCCCGGTTTGGGTTTTCCAGGACAAAATATTTGTGTTTCTATGTTCTTGGTTATTTTTCATCTCTCTTGCACATTTTATTTGCTTTCACACATCTCCACCTAGATTGTGAAACACTTCCAAAATAAAGAAAGATAGGGATCACAAGAGGCAAGAGCTCGACAACTAAAAAAAATCCTAGTTTTAAGTTTGGACTAAGAGAAGGTTGTGTAGTACTAAACATCAAAGGAGTAATGAACCAATAGATTTCCTTTACTAAACTAGTAGTCAAGGAACGCCCAAGAAGAACCCAACTTCTAAGATAATAGATGTTGCATTTTGTAACCTTTGGGCCTTTATACTAAGTTGAGATATTTGGAATAATGTCAAGATATATAGTAATGCTTATTTTTATAATAAATATGAATGAACTAATGCCTCCTTTTCAAAATTGTGTATTATGTTGATCTGATCTATCTAATTCATTATAATGTATTCATCCTTTATTGTTTTAGTGGATTTGTTGTAATGATTAGTTGTTCTTGCATTATAGTTGTGTGGTTGATTTGTTAAGAGACAAGAGGTTTATGTGAGGGAATGTTTGACTATTGAATGGAGTTTAAAGATAAGAATGGTTGCAACCATCCTCTATAGTTTTCTCCCATCTATCTAAAGTCTTGGAAAAACACCCCATGTGAAACCTTCTCTATCTTCATGGATTGATATGTTAGTGCTAGACTACAACCCCTTTGTTAGACAAATCTGTGGACCCTAGTCTACTATATCGAGCCAACACTACATGATGCAACCTAATCCTTGATCTTGTCACTATTTGTGAGCTTGGATAAAAGAGTCAATGGAATTTTGGAGAAGCCATCACATCCTTAGTAAGTGCTTTTCTGCTTGGGTTTACTAAGCAAATTAGGGCAATCATTTTCCAATATGTTGGATTAAAGATGATATTGTGTAGGAGATGTGAGTGAACCACCCCACATAGAGGTGGCATAAATAATTCTTTCTAGGGAAGGCATGATTAGAGAGGTAAAAGGAAACAAGCTAGATTCTCTATTTATTTTGATGCCAACTTGAAAGAGTTACTTTACTTTTCTCTCTCTAGCCACTTGTACTTGAGCCACCTACATGATCCTTGTATTTCTCACATGCAACCACATCCCAATATTTTTGAGTTACTAAATCCTCATGTTCATAATGAGAATGTTGGATGGGAAACCCGTAGCTAGTCAAGATGGTGCTTTCACATAGAAGCAAAACTAGATATTTTATTTGTTAAGCTATTAAGGTGCATAGGGGTTGAGTTTAGTGATCAAATCAAATACCATTTCGATGGTGGAAACATTAAATTATTCAACATACATTTACTCTCATCCAACTAGTCAATGATGAAACAAAATATAATGCAAACACCTTTAAGTGATTGTTAGTATCAATTATGTGATAAAATCATAATTCATAAATATATCATAAATTAACTTTCAATTAATTATTAATTTATAAAAATCAGATAAACTAACTTAACAAGTTAAGAATTATTAATAAAATAATAAATATGAATCATTAATAAATTTTAAATTATAAATCATTAATATAGACATTACACTAATTCTCTATCTCCAAACCAAAAATATAAAGAAACTTTACATCAATATTCTATCTCCAAACCAAAAATACATAATGAAACAAACCAAACCATGTATTTAGATATTACTCATGAGTTTGAGTTGATAGTTAAAGTATATTTTCTCTTTAATGTGAGATTGCATTAATAGTTACACATTTTCTCCAAAACAAAAATACATAATAAAACATTACTAATGAATTCATGAGTTTGAGTTGATAGTCAAAGTATAAGAAAAATACATAATAAAACATTACTAATGAATTTAAAAACAATGTATTAGACATTACCCATGAGTTTGAGTTGATAGTCAAAGTATGTTTGAGTTGATAGTCAAAGTATATTTTCTCTAGGCAGTGTCATTACATTAATATTTACACATTTATATTATTATCTCACATTCTGTTTTTTTATGCCTGAAAACATATAAAAAGAATCATATAATGTTGAAAACTCAAACAACATTATGAACAATTGTAGAAATCTACATTCTCTTTCGTAATTATATAATGTTTCAAAATATTAAAATGACATTACTATGCCATATGCAAAAACTGAAAACTTAACAAAGTTTCAGAAAATAGTTTATACAACTTTTCAAAATATTCCAACGACATTGCCATGCATCACGCAGAAAAACATGAACAACATATTAATAAACTAGTCAACCCAAGACTTTTAAGAAAAAGTTCAAACATCCAGACATCCAGTAGTAAACAAAAGGCAACTATTCACAAACTATGAAATAGTTAACCTTCAAATTGAGGTAACGTCGTGACAAAATTCCTAAACCTAGAAAGGAAATAGTAGATTGTAAATAATTTGTTCATAGATCTAGGCCTAGTAGGACAGTTTCTTGCAAACAGATGTAAATTCATAAAAGTCGCTTCCCATCAATCCTCTAACAGATTTTGCCACTTTACTAGTACAAAACATCCATTTCTTCCAATCGGATGTTATTGTAATTTAGCTCTCAGTAGTGTTATTATCAGTGGAAATCAGGCATCATTCTTTAGCCATACAAATTACTTTTGGTGCGCTGCAGCAAATGAATAATCCTAAGCCGTTGCTCCTTTAAGTTTAAACACTGACGTTTAGAGATTGTCCTAAAACAAAAACAAAAAAGTGTACATACATTTTGCACTCTAGAAATGTCTAGTGTAATAAAAAATCAGTGTATAAATTAAAAAACTTTTTACCGTAATAACAAAAAACTAACAAACACAAATAATTATAAAAATCTAAATTTCAAAATTATAAAAATCTAAATTTAAAAAAACAACATAGATTTTAACTCTACTCTAGCATATAATTCCAACTCTATTTCTTTTGATTGTCTAGATGCCTACTAGATTATAAATTACATAAATTAAAATATATCTATACTGATAAATATGATAAATATTTTAATTAGATCAATATTTTCATATGATAAATATTTTAATTAGATCATGCTTTTGTTTGTAAATCTCAAAATGGAAATTTATATGAACAAAATATAACATTAATATCATAATTGTGAGTAGAGGTTCAAGACTCCCATTCAGCTATAGAAGCCTTACTACAGCTTTAAGAATTACTCAGCTGTATCTTCTATAGTGGGTAAGAACACCTGTACACACAATCCTAGATATTGACATCTTTCGAAAATGTATAAAGGACCTATCGTAATATCACTATATACAAATACTCTATACAAATAATCAGAGTGGTATTTGGAACTTAAAATGGTTACTCGGTAACCATTCTTGAAAAATAAATATAAATTTTTTATTTAACAGTATAATGGATCCCATTTACAGTATCCAACAGAGAACTTGAGATTCAACTGAACCAATATCTGACATCCAAACAGCAGTACAATCTTCTGCAATATCATAAGAATGCTGCATCATTCTCAAGACGTTTCATAGGCTATTTAAAGTGTGTAACAGAGAAATGCTTGCCCACAATTGCGAAGAGAAAGGACAGGGAGAGCAGGTGGAGAGTGACAGGGGTAGAGGAGATAGGCTACTTGAAAATTTTGATGTGTAGCTTATCGACATTTTATCATCTATAAATCACCTACCAAAATATAAATTACAGGAAATGTACAATCTGCTTGCAAGTAGGTGTACCATACTGTGGTTCAATAATACTCACAACCAACAATATTTGCAACGTAAAAGCTGGACCAACTTAGTGGGTATAACTGCTGCTGCTGCTGCTGTGCTGTTTGTCAAGCCTGCATGAAAATAGGCTCCAGACTACCATTTCTAGCTGCACGCCTCAGCTTTTCCAATGATACAAGCCCAATTTGTCTCACCCTCTCTCTGGACAATCCTAGTCTAACCATATCACAGTGCAATGTTATGTTAGCGATGGCATTCCCATTTTTAGTTAGTGTCAAAATTTCCAAGTAAAGTTGCTGTAATTTACCAAACTTACCGCTTACTAACTTCTTCCCATGTACAGCTGTGTGTATCCAGACCATAATATAGCCTGATTATCACTTGCTCTCTCTTGGTCAATGTCGAACTGAGAAATTTATTCACATCCTCCTACATCGCATAATGATGACACAAGCATTCAAAAATTACCGAGTGTCTTTTCAGAAGCTTCTTGAATTTTTTGAAAATTATCAACTCTTTCTCAACAAATATTTGCTACACTTGATAAAACTTAGTACAGCTGTGTGTATCCAGACCATAATATAGCCTGATTATCACTTGCTCTCTCTTGGTCAATGTCGAACTGAGAAATTTATTCACATCCTCCTACATCGCATAATGATGACACAAGCATTCAAAAATTACCGAGTGTCTTTTCAGAAGCTTCTTGAATTTTTTGAAAATTATCAACTCTTTCTCAACAAATATTTGCTACACTTGATAAAACTTACTCTTAAGGCGTTCCTTTCTACAGTAAACCATGGCTGATTTTCAAGATTAGTATCTGCAATATACTGCAGGAAAAACAAAGTTCACTGACCCTGAATGGACTAAGAAATTATAGGAGTAACATATTTCATAATTGTGAGTTCTTAATATCTGTGAATTGAAACAAAATTTTCTGAGTTCCAATTTCTTAAGCATTTATTGAAACAATAAAATAGTTAATCACAACAGGTTGTTGGTCTTTACACTATGAAAAGTATCGCTTACATTGTTGTTGAATCTGCCATGGGCTTCCTTGTCAATTGAAATCACAGTTTTAGGTGCCTGCATTTTTCCGAACATTTTTAAGTTTGCAGGATTCTAAAACCAAAATGCCATATGGAAGAAGACAGAATAAATAGAATAAAAGTTTACTCGTACCTCTGTTGCATTTTTCACCTTTTGGAGTGACATGCTTAAGGTTGTTGCAATTCTCTGGAAGGATGTAAAGGAATTCCATCAGCCAAATTACACTGATTAGACTCTAGTCATCTAGAAAATGAGGAACTTGAAATGGACTGGATTCCAATGTACAGTTGACATCCTGATTTCTCACATTTCAAATCTGGCACGAAGGCTCACCTCAAGTGTAGGATCCACACCTTTCTCCGTCAGGAGTAACTTTGCATTCCTGATTAAACCCAATCTGTCATGCAAGTGAGTAGGTAATCTTATTGTTCTTGAATGTTCAGCGATTGCTCTTGTGATACCCTAAAAAAATAGAATGGTCAGTCCTAAGCATACCGCAGAGCACGCTATGTATCAAAACTCGAAAACAACAAATAGACGATTAATCTACCTAGAAAATTATGTGAGAAACTGTATACACGTTTGATGCCTGTGAGGCTAGATTTCATGGAATGAAGTAAATAGAAATCTCCAGTGTTATCATCCACGATGATGACCAATTTCGACAACCCATGATAAAAGCTCAAGTTCACTATTAAAAATTTAGAAACGTGCATCAGAATGTCTCATAGTGAAACTCATAATTAATTTGCCATGTGCAAGACTACAAGCCCATTTTACTAAGCCATAACGCTTCTATTCCAAAACCATTGTGAATCTTTTATGAACCGCTGTGCTTATATGACTATCATATTACTAGGCTTATATCCCATTAGAATTTCAGAATAAATCATCTATGCAATTTAACTTCTGCCAAACACAGACGTATCGATACCAAATACCATGAAGTGGACCTAGCAGAGGATTTCAAAACTAAGAGTTTGTGCTGCTTAATATAGATATGTCCCAAAGGTTCCCAAGTAAGGAGCTGAAAAGTAATAGTGAGTCGTAATAGTCAACTCCAGCCAGTTTTGGAGTGTAAGAAATTGGTGCAGAAGCGAAATTCAACTCCAACTTGAACCTCACTTTGCCAATACAATGCACTCAGCTCAACAGGTTTTCACACACTCACAGCCCAAAACACTCTCCTACTCCAACCTCGCCCTGCTGCAACTCAGACACATAAGCGAAATTCAAGTCCAACTTCAACCTCACTTTGCCAATACAGTGCACTCATCTCAACAGGTTTTCACACACTCACGGCCCAATACATCTACTACTCCAACCTCGCCCTGCTGCAACTCAGACACCGAGTGCATAGTACTCACACAAGCGACGGGAGCAATTAAAACAAAGGCTCGAAGCCAATAAAAACACATGCAAGCACAAACAACATGGGGTAAATAATAACAACAGGGTTTTTATATTAAATTGGAATAAAATTGCATGCATGCATGCCTCTAAGGGCTTTCACCATTTCCAAGCAAATAAAACAACAGGGTCAAGGCCTTTTTCTTATTGGATGCCTGCCGGTGTCAGTGTCGGCTGAGATTACAACCTGCAGCATTAAATTCTTTCCAACAATGAGGATTATTCAGTGTTCGTCTGCTACAGCTCCTTACTTTGTTCGCTCTCAATCAGCTGACCATTCTCCAACCGCTGGTTTTCTTCTCTGCTCTACAATTTTACCCAGCAGTCATCTGCTGAAATCGTTTCCTCTGGACCAAGTTTTATAGGCTTTTATTTCTTGGTGATTCTCTTGCCGTTCTACCCAGCATTTACAGACTGGAACTACGTTGGCTTTGTCTTCTAAAAGTGGTTCTTTGCAGCTGCAGCTGTTGGAACCATCTCTTCCTCCTTTGCTAGCCGGCTTCCTCTCTTTTGGGTCAGCTCTCCCTTCTGTAGTTTCGCTCCCTGCTCTTCTTATCTTCTCCTCTATTTCTCCATATCCTTCTTCTCCGTTTCCCCTTCTATATCTGGTTTTCTCCTTCTCTCGTGAGCAAACGCCTATTTCCAAATGAATGAGCACCATTTAATGTTAAGCTACCCCATCATAAATTACCCAACGACCAACCTACCAATTTAAATGGCATTGACCTCAGCATGCCGCAGTCACATGGAGGAGCTTCCAAGGAGAGCAGGCCCCTCTGTTTCACTTGCCAACAAATCACTATGTGGAGGTTTCAAGGAAAGTGGGTGTAAGGACCCGACTTGAGTTGCGTGCCAATGGCAATGGCATAACAGATGGTGCATCATACAAACATGACTAAGGGTGCATAGCAAGTCTATACATTTGGTAGCCTTGGTGACCAACTCGTGGGTGGCAGCGACGAGATGGTTAGGACGGTGTATTAGCAGGTAAGCTAGGAGGACCAAGGATATATTTCCTAGCACGGATGGACAACCAATGAGGTGTTGCATAGTAGGCCTTGGCAGAGGATGATGCGACTTGGCAATGTGATGGATTATGTTTGTTATTTGTGGCAAGGCAACAATATTGATAATTGCATTGAAAGTATGTGAATGTTTGATGAAGCAAGGACATGATCTTCATGGAATATCATTTGTTGGCCTAGATGGATAACAACGTGGTCTCACATTGGGCAACCAGTGATTCAAGTATGCTTGGCTCGAGGGAGGTGACGGAAGGTTTCCTATGGTTGGGTGGCGATGTTACACCATTACTTGTGGTGAAATGAACACACTGACATTATGCATGGTTTATGGTGTCTAGCTTGAGTTCGGTCAGGACATGTCAGTTAGGCATAGTCTAGGTGATACAAGTGATTGATGGTCATGCCGTGGTGAAATGAACACACTGACATTATGCATGGTTTATGGTGTCTAGCTTGAGTTCGGTCAGGACATGTCAGTTAGGCATAGTCTAGGTGATACAAGTGATTGATGGTCATGCCCAACTAGCAAGGTCGCCCCAATGACATGCAACAACTAGGATTCTTAATTGGTATGGGACACTCAAGCAAAATGAAAAGTCTAACCCCATGAAAAATGGTATCAGAACTACATTCAAATGTGGAAATTGCAGAAGTGTCTCTTCAACACCAATGCCCCTTTCATCAGAGGAGCCAATGGAGCCATGTTGACGAGGACGTCAACAATTCAAGTGGGGGAGAATGTAAGGACCCAACTTGAAGTGCCATTGGCAATGGCATGAAGTAAGGTGCATCGAGCAAACATGACTAAGGGTGCACGATGAGTCTATACATTTGGTAGCCTTGGTGACTGACTCGCAGGTGGTAGCTATGAAATGGTTAGGACAATGTACTAGCACATAGGCTAGGAGGAACAAGAATGTCTTTCCTAGCAAGGGAAAATGGCCGATGAGGTGCAACATAACAAGGCTTGGCAGAGGATGATGCGACTCATGGGTGGTAGCTACGAGATGGTTAGGACGGTGTACTAGCACATAGGCTAGGAGGACCAAGGATGCCTTGCCTAGCAGGAGAAAATGACTGATGAGGTGCAACATAACAAGGTTTGGCAGAGGACGATGCGACTTGGCAATGTGATGGATTTTGTGTGTTATCCATGGCAAGGAAACAATGTTGATAAGTACATTGAAGGTATGTGAACGTCTGATGAAGCAAGAACATGATCATCATGGACTATCATGTGTTGTCCTAGATGGATGACAACATGGTTTCACATTGGGCAGTGGATTGTTCAAGCATGCTTGTCTTAAGTAAGGCAATAGAAGATTTCCTATGGTTGGGTGGCAATGATGCAGCATTGCCTATGGTGAAATGAGCACTCTGACACTCTGTATTGTTTAAGGTGCATGGCTTGGGTTCAATTAGGACATGTCAGTTAGGCATACTACAAGTGATACAAGCGGTTGATAGTCATGCCCAACTAGCAAGGTCACGCTACTGCTATCTGGTGACTAGGCTTCTTGAGTGGTATGTAATGATCAAGTGGAAGAAAAATTATATCCCTATGACAACAAACCTCCTTATTATCCTGCCACCAACTCTAGGGAATATTTCCATGAACAAGTTCCTAGTCGTCGATGGGAAAGAGGATCAATTACAAGCCTTCACATGGACTCTCTCCTAGTGCTCCAACCCATCAAGCAACTTCAAACCCCACAAGAATCCTAGTTGTCTATTTAGGATGAGGATCCGACGGTTGAGGAAACATGAGCTCCTCTCTTGTCATCTCGCTGCCCCCTTTATGCTTGTGTTCTCTATGGGATTTTTTTTAATTGCAAGTTCAATGCTCCTCATCAGACTATTCAAGTAAGATGAAAAGTACAAACTCATGCTAACACTACATGCTACTGTCAAACATCACTACTACTCCCTCTATGCTCATGCCATCCCAACATGTACACAACAACAATTTTTTCCTCCTTCATTTCTTTCTCCTACTCCACACCTTGAACCATTCTTAGTTCTACACTCTACTACTTGGAGTCTTCTTCCACCAACTCATAGAGCGCTTCTTTTCTTCCATAAGAAATCCCGTGGAGGATGTGTATAAGAGACAGCTCTACTACTTGGAGTCTTCTTCCACCAACTCATAGAGCGCTTCTTTTCTTCCATAAGAAATCCCGTGGAGCAATACATCTTTTTATCCAACCACGTGCATTTCCTTACTATGATGATACGATCTTCTCGTTTTCCCTCACACTTAGCAACACCTCTTCTCCATTGGATTCTATTTCTTCTAGTATCATCATGAAACTGAGATGTTGTAAGGACATCATATTGTCCTCTCCTTTGTTTTCTTGTCCTCCTCATTGGTTAAATCTGCTCCAATGGGATTCTCCATGAAAAAGTGCTTTTCCAGATCAAAGATCTGACAAATGCACAAGGTCTTTGCCTCATTCTTCATACTCTTTAGCATGGACATTAGTGTACAACATTCCTCTTCCTCTTCTTTTAGGGATATAACTTTAAGGGTTGCAAGTCTCATCATGGTTGTAGTTTCCTCAACTATTCTTCGCTTTATCATGCCCATCTTCTTGCATGTATGGATAGTGTCACTGTCAACAAGCTCACTTGTATTTATGATCTTTTCTTCCTCTTATGTAAGATTGCACACATTACCTGTGCCTATAGTGAAAACATATCAACCATTAAAGAAAATGATAGTCCCCACATGCACCTCTTCCATAGAAACTCCTCTATCGACACATTTTGCTACAATTTAGAGTCATCACTCTTGTTGACCGCCCATTTAGTAATGGTGGTCAACTCATGTGCCATGAAGATTCATCACCAGATGCATATGTGTTGAAGACAGTATTGGTTCTACTTGGTATCTGATGCTTTAGCAAAATTTTTGTAAACGAAATTTCCGCACCCCTGCGTGGGTTGATAATGTAATAAGTCTGCATGGATCATCGTTAGGTCAGGTACCTTGGGATGTTTTCATTGGG
>CBVK0101368798.1:0-21586 GCA_900067695.1 Picea abies | reverse complement strand
AAATCCTTTGGATCTGAGTTTGACGAAATCCCAGAAATGCAAGGAGTGCATGGGAGATCGAAATCTTCGAGGAGATCAATATTATAAGGGATAACGCAAGGAGTGCATGGGTCATGGACTTATTCTAAGTCCTAAATATCAGAAGAGATAACGCTTTCAAAAGCACAAGAAAGACCTAAAGTAGTCGGGTCCATAGGAGGAAGTTCAAAGGCCGAAACCTTTGAACACTGACAAAAAATTTCCTAGGCAAAAGAAGTCAAAAGCTCAGGAGGAGGAGCAACAAAAACCATCTGATCAGTTGTGGAAGGGAGCCTAGACCATTAGATCTACGTCTAGTGAACGAAGGAAGCGTAGAGGATAGGAATAGACCCAATCCGTTGGATCTGATTGCAAAGGACCAATAGCCGTTGGATCCAAAGGTAAGTGCACAAGACTTAACCCTTGTGTGCACAAGAGAGTGGATTCATCAAAGTCCCAAAGTGAACAGGGATCGTCCATCATCCAAGGTGACAGGGGGTGAAAGATATGAGTTTTTGGGTGAAAATACTCCAGGAGGAACGAGTGCGTAGGACTTGAAACTCCCAAAATCCGAATACCCGAAGCAGATAGAGACTGTTAGATCAAGGGGGAGACACACGTCAATAGATCGTGTGTTTCGGGTCAAAGTACTCCAGGATAAACGAGTGCATAGGATTTTGAAACCCCGAAGCCCAAATAGCCGAAGCATCGAAGAGCCGAAGGGCCAAAGAGAATCTAGACCGTCAGATCTAGGAGGGCACGTGGTGAAAGATCGTGAACTCCAGGTGGAAACATTCTGGGAGAACATGAAGGATGAAAGTTTGAGATCGCCAAATCCTGAATAGCCGAAGTAGCTGGGAGTCATTGATTTGGGTTGGGCAGGTGTCACTAGATCATGAACTTTGTAGGATCGTACTTCGAGGTTTTTGAGAAGTTTTGTTTCAGAATATCCCAAAGTGTCCAATCCTGAAGCATCCAGGGTCGTAGATCCCAAAGGAAAGGACGTGGACTGTGATCTATGAGGGGATATGTGGAGGATGGAGATTTGCTCCATTGGATAGTCATTGGATCAGGGAGGATAGGTTTCATAGGATCCAAATCTCTGAAATGATTCACTCTGCAGATTTTTGGTGGTTGATATTTGAGATCATTGAAGGCTGAAGTCCCAAAGAGAATGACAGACATTGATATGGAAGCATACGCATGGTGCCAGATTTGGAATTCTGGGTACGGCGCACTCTGGAGGAAAGTAGGGGGTGAAAGCGCCAAATTCCCGAAGGATATCTCGATCGTTGATCAAGGAATAGTTATAAAGACCATTGATTTAGTTGAGGAGGCCAAATTCCCGAAGAGGGAGCACAACCGTTGATTGGGGAGGATATGTGTTAGCAGATCTTCCACTCTGGAAGATAACCAGTCAGTAGTGGCAAGGGTTTGAGAATTGAGATTCCCGAAGGCCAGATTCATGAAGTAAATCCTAGTCGTAGATTAATGGGGACAAGTGTCAATAGATCTTGTACTCCGAAAGATTATCAAATAGGAAAAATCAGGAGTTTGAGATTTTATATTCCCGAAGACCGGATTTGCGGAGGGGATCCTGGACGTAGATTCAGGGAGACAGGTGGAAATAGATCTTCCACTCTGGAAGATTTCCATATATAGGAAGTGAAAGTTTGAGAGTCAAAACTCCCGAAGGTTGGAAATTTGGAATCATCCATAGCTGTTGATTTGGAAGGGAGCTGCGTGTCAACAAATCGTGGAGATCTAGGATCGCACGTGGAAGGAGGAAGAAGAAGGTAGGAAAGGGGATTCGATAGCAGTCGTCGACTATGGATCATCATCAAAAGCGAGATATTGATGGATGGGAAGGATTACGGGGCCATGACATCCTTGGACATTAATTCTCCTTGATCGGGCCGCAATTTCAACCACGGTTTTAACAAAGGGATGCATGGCAACTAGAGGTGAATTGCGGGGTGAAAAGCAGTTTGGTATGAAACCACTCTTTCTCGCACCTACAATTGCACATTTGTGAAAGGACACAGCCCAGGGCCATATGAAGAAGGGGCTAATCGTAGAAGGAGATAGCACCTAAACAAGCATGCAGGAATAGCTCGCGGGTCTGACAAGATAGCACCTAAACAAGCATGCAGGAATAGCTCGCGGGTCTGACAGAACCTGCACACAGAAGGAAAAGGAGCATGTGTATAATTGATTTGGGTTCAATTAGGAGCCCGAAGAGTTAATTTGACTCAGAAATTAGAAACATCCTAGACCAAGAGGTCGTAGAACCCCAGGAGGGTAGGGGGGCTGCATTAGGTGGTATCAGAGCTAAATTTTTGGCTGTAGATTTCAAACGAAAGAGAAAGAGGACGATGCCATTATTTTGTTTACAGACAACAGACAAGAGAGAGACGGTGAAAGGGATGATCTAGTAACATTATATTATATCATAGGTTCAAATTTTCCTATAGCTAGTAGGCGAAAGGAAGGCAGAATATTGATGCTCTGAGAGAAGTTTGTTGCATGTGCGCAGTAGCAAAAATTTAAATAGCCAGGTGAGATGCAAGAGAAGATGGAAATACTCTCAGATGTAGAGTGATCCATATAATTTCCAGGAGGGAAGGTAGAAGGTGAAAATGGATACTGAAGGCCATGAGCATGGTCGAAGAGAAGGTCGCAAGAAGAAATGCAATCCAAAGATGGATCTAGAGCTCAATGAGATAAGAGCAAGGATGGAACAACTAGCATTGAGGATGCATCATGAGGCAAAGGTACACTGGAGGTACAAATGTCCTCTAAACAAGAATGCAAAATTTCATGTTCAAAAGTTGTTGGATAGAAAGAAGCAACAAGAGTTGATAAGGTGGATGAGGGAATTAGAAAACCTCAGTGACACAAAGGAGGAATAGATTCACATCTATGAACCAAAAATTGGGAGACACCTCAGTCATGAGGAGGAGGTGAGATCAGATGAAGATCTCATGAACTGTCGAGTGGGCAGAAATGGACTTTCAAGTTTCCAGGTGGGAAATAGAAAGAGATTAGTGGAAGGTCTCATATACTTCCAAGGGAGCAATGTTGAAAGTTCAAATTGCCAGGTGGGAAATGAGATGGGATCATTTGATCTCATAGACTACCAGGTGGGCAATGAAATGGGATCAGTTCATCTCATAGATTGTCATGTGGGCAATGAGATGGGATTAGTTGATATCATAGACTGCCAGGTGGGCAGAAGAGAAGTCCCAAATTTCTAGGTGAGCAGGAAGAAAGAAATGAGACTGTATGAAAGTCCCAAGAGATCATAAGTGAGTTCATATCATCGAGGAGTGTTGATGGATGAAGGTTCATGTGGATTTACATACCATGTGAATGAATATTATGAGAATTTAAATACTTCCACCATCAAAGAAGAGGATTAGAGGAGCATTCTGATTATTGGAGGGATCAAGACATTCCTACCAAACAACCAAGTAGAGGCCACTGCACATGATGAAAGTGTAAAATAAGAGGAAGGATATCCAGAATAAACTGTCAAAGAGGAAGAAATGGAGCAGACATTGATGTCTACCCCAGCAGAAGGAGAACATTCATCATAATTTCTCAAAATTTTCAACTAGTAGGTTGAAGAGGAGATGATTGTAGCATTGGAGTCTGCAGCAAAGGAGGAAATAGACAACATGGATTTTGTTGAGATGTATGAGGAATTGGAAGCCCTAGAGAGAAGGATAATGGTGCAAAGCTTGCACATTCGACAGGTCAAGTTGGAAGCAGATGGAGGAGCATACCATCCAGAGGAATGGTTGGAGGGACTTCGAGATATGCCATCACAAGAGGAGATGACAGAAGAAACCAATATGTCAGAGGAGGAAGTTGAGCAGCAACTCAAAGATGAGACTGCATAACTGGAGCATGTAGCAATGTGGCAATATAATTCCACAAAAGAAGAAGAAAATGATATGGTGGGTCAAGATGATCTACCCACTAATAAGGAAGAGTTGCAGCTGAGAAGACTACATAAGGAGAACCAACCATTGGAGCATTTGGACAGGGTGATAGAGGAGATTAGGAAGTTGATGTTGAGGTTAGCAGAAGCATTCAGCAAAGGGGAGATGAACAGAACAGATCCTTTCATAGCATCAGGGAAGAAATAGAAGAATAAGGAGAAACAGCAATAACAACATAGTTGGAGAGGAGCAAGAGGACAGCTCCAAGGGAAAGTTTGGGATCCAAGAGGATTTCAAAACTAGAGAAGAGGATCTCATGAGAAAGAGATCATGATTTTCCCAGCAGTGGAGTAATGATGCAAGAGAATCGCTCCACCTCAACAACGCGCTAGCATTCCATCACATCAATGCACATTTCAGAGAAGGAGAGGCATTGACCCTCCCATTTTTAAATTTGAAATCTGATCCTATAGGGATTTGTGTTGTAAGGCTGATAAATTCCAAGAAATACCTTTGTACAGGTAGTGGACAGAGTCACCTTAAATGGTTGATTGTAAGTAGGTCTTGGTCGAAGTCAAATCTGGACTTTTCATTTATGTAATGAAGTCGTTGGAGTATGGTATCTTAACTGAGATAGTTATGGAACTAAGGCAGTGAAGAGGATAAGCTCGTAGAGCCCTCGTTTTGTAAATAGAGAGAGAGAGAGAGATTTGTAGAGAGGTCTTAGAAACGAAACTCAAAATAGAGTTAGATTAGGATAACTTGAGAGAAATAATACTCTGTTGCAATCTAGTTTTTGTAAACATCTGTATAGACACACAGAGATAATAGAAAAGCAGTTTTTCTGCATACAGTGTGTTTATGTATTTGTGTTCATTATTATGTTTTTATATGCCATTCATGGTTTGAATGCGTAAACTAGTGAAGTATTTAATAAGTTTCAATTGTTTCTTTCTTTGAGTTTTCGAGTGCAAGGAGTTCACATAGTCTGTAAGGAGTGCGTTGACAGAGGTGATTTAACCTTAGAGAATCTCAGGAGAGATAGAGTTGAACCTTCATCAGCAAAACTGTAAGGAATGCACAGAAAGAACTTTGTTTTGAGTTCATAAAGTGACAGAGTTATTGAACACTCTATAAGGAGAATCTCTGCAAGGTGGGTATCGAACAAGGAGAACGCCAGGAGGGTGAGAAGAATTTATTTTCAAGAAATCATTCGGATCTGAGTTTGACGAAATCCTAGAAACGCAAGGAGTGCGTGGGAGATCGAAATATTCAAGGAGATCAAGATCAAAAGGGATAATTCAAGGAGTGCATGGGTGACAGACTTATTCTAATTCCTAAATCTTAGAAGAGATAACACTTTGAAAAGCACAAGTGAAACCCAAAGTAGTGGGGTTCACAGGAGGAAGTTCAAAGGCTGAAACATTTGAACAATGACAATACTCTTCCAAGGTGGAAGAATTCAAAAGCTCAGGAGGAAGAGTGACAAAAACTATCTAATCGATTGTGGAAGGGGGCCTAGACCATTAGATCTACATCCAGTGAACGAAGGAAGTGCAGAGGAGAGGAACAAACCCAATACATTGGATCTGAGAGCAAAGGACCAGCAACCATTGGATCCGGAGGTAAGTGCACAAGACTTAACCCTTGTGTGAGTAGGACAGTGGACTTGTCAAAGTCCCAAAGTCTCGAAGTGAACAGGGACCATACATCATCCAGGGAAACAGGGAGCAAAAGATCTGATTTTTTGGGTGAAATCACTCCGAGAGGAACGAGTGCGCAAGAGTTGAAACTCTTGAAACCTGAAGACCCAAATAGGATAGAGTTCATTTGATCAAGGGGGAGACACGCGTTAAGAGATCGTGTGTTTCAGGTCAAATCACTTCAGGAGAAATGAGTGCATAGGAGTTTTAAACTCCCAAAGCCCGAATAGCTGAAGCACTGAAGAACCAAAGGGACAAAGAGAATCTAGATTGTTAGTTCCATAAGGGTACGTGGCGAAAGATCATGAACTATGGGTGGAAACACTTTGGGAGAACGCAAAGGAAGAAAGTTTTTGATTGTTGAAGCCCAAACAGTTGAAGTACCTAGAAGTTGTTGATCTAGGTTGGACAGGTGTCACCAGATCGTGAACTTTAGAGGATCATACTCCAAGGTTTCTGATAATTTGTGTTTCTGAATATCCCAAAGCATCGAATCCCAAAGAATCTAGGGTCATAGATACAAAAGGAAAGGACATGGATCGTTGATCTATCATGGGATTCATGGAGGATGGAGATTTGCTCCGTTGGACAGCTGTTGGATCAGGGAGGACAGGTGTCAGAGGATCCGACACTCCGGAAGGATTCACTCCGAAGATTTGTGGTGGTTGAGATTTGAGAATGTCGAAGGCCAAAGTCCTGAAGCAGACTACAACCATTAATCTGGAAGTGGACGTGTGGTTCTAGATCTAGAATTCTATGTATGGAGCACTCTGGAGGACAGCATACGGTGAAAGCACCGAAGTCTCAAAGGAGATCTCGATCATTGATCGAGGAAGAGGTCAAAAGACCGTTGATTTGGTTTAGGATGCCAAAGTCTCGAAGTGGGAGCACAACCGTTGATTGGGGAGGATACGTGTCAGCAGATCTTCCACACCATAAGATAACTAGTCAGTCATGGTGAGGGTTTGAGAATTGATATTCCCGAAGGCTAGATCCACAGAGGAAATCCTAGCCATAGATTAAGGGGGACAAGTGTCGATAGATATTCTACTCTAGAAGATTATTACATAGGGAAAAGAAGGAGTTTGAGATTTGAGATTCCTAAAGGCTGGATTCGCGGAGGGGATCCTGGCCACAGATTCAGGGAGATAGGTGGCAGCAGATCTTCCACTCTGGAATATTGCGATACGGAGGAAGTGAAAGTTTGAGAGTCAAAAATATCAAATGTCAAAAAGCCAGAATCAGCCACATTCGTTGATTTGGAAGGGAGCTACGTGTCGACAGATCATGGAGATATGGGATCGCGGGTGGAAGGAGGAAGAAGAAGGCAGGAAAGGGGATTTGATAGTAGTCGTTGATCACGGATCATCATCGAAAGTGAGAGATCGACGGACGGGAAGTATTTCGGGGCCAGGACATGCTCGGACGTTAATTCTCCTTGAGCGGGCCACAATTTCAACCACATTTTTAACAAAGGGATGTGTTGAAGCTGGAGGTGAATTGCGGGGTGAAAAGCGGGTTATTCTGAAACCACTCTTTCCCGTGCCCGCAATCACGTGTTTGTGCAAGGAAACAACCCGGGGCCATATGAAGAAGGGGCTAATTGCAAAAGGAGCTAGCACCTAAACCTTAGTGTTTTGGAAGCATGCAGGAATAGCTCGCGGGTCTAACAGAACCTGCATATAGAAGGAAAAGGGGCCTATGTATAATTGATTTTGGTTCAATAAAGAGCTAGAAGAGTCAATTTGACTCGGAAATTATAAAGATCCTAGACCGGTAGGTCGCAGAGCCCCAGGAGGGTAGGGGGGTTGCATCAACAATGCTTTCATAATTTGTTGGTTGGCTTCGTGATCTGGGACATTTCTCTAAATGCTTCCTTTTTGTTGAGTTTGACGAGGTTATCGAAGTTTATGTGACCCATTCTTCTGTGCCATAACCATAATTCATATTCCTTTCCTAGACAACACTTTTCATTTCCAATTTCACTTAATACATATATGTTCTTGAAGTTCTTACAGCTGTTGGAACCAGTTTGCCTGAACCTGATTTTCTTATCTCGCGCTTCTATGAATCGAACATAAGTTTGTGAACTTGGTCACACATTTAACTTACAATTAGAATATTATGTTTCATATATTCCACTAATAGAACATTTTCTACCTTGGTATCCTTGTTTCCAATTCTAATTGTGCCTCTTCCAATGATTCTATATGATTCATTGTTTCCAAAGGAGATTGATCCATGTATTTCCTTTCTCAGGGTTAGAAACTTGTCCTCATCACCTGACATGTGTTTTGAGCAGCCACTATCAACATACCAACCATGTTTCTTTTTCTTATCTTGTAGGGCGAGTGTGCATTCTTCATTTTTATATTGATTATTCTTTCTTAACCATATTATCTGTTGAGGTTCCTGTCTATAATTGTTGTTATTATGTTGTGATTCTCTAGGAGGAATTGTCATTCTACAATCTTTGATCATGTGTCCAAATTTGTTGCACTTGTAGCATTCCACTTCAATGCTCAAAGATTCAAACCTGTTGTAGCTTCTTCTCTGTGTTTCACTAGGCCTTCTTGGATAACCATTTTGTGCATGACTTTCAAGTTTTTTTCTGGTTTTTTCTGTTTTTTCTATTTGCTCTGTAATTTACATATTTGTGTCCAAAATTATTACATGCATAACATAAACCAAAAAAAATAGTTTTATACCATGGTATTGAATATATTATGAAGGGAGTTACTCTTTTGAACCCATATTCTTCTTGAAATCCTTTAATTATGATTGTTGTGGATTCTGGAATCTGAATCTTCTGGGTGGTGGAACATCTATGTGATGAAACCTCTCATTTTATTCCTTCTCGGGAGATCCTCTAAATGTCTCTACATAGATTATTTATTTTGTTTCTTGATCTGTAGTTTTGGAGAGTGAGCCTCTTTCTATCTGATTGTATCCTAGCTCAAAATTTTCATGATGTGGCCTCTGACTATTGATAATGTTATCCAAAATCTTAGAACTATTCTGCATGTTTTTCTCTTGAAGGTCTTTTCTCAATGTGACAATCTATGCTTCCAAGTTTTCATTAATCTTGTCTTTTTCTTCCATTTTTTCTCTGAGTGCTTCTTCGATTCTCTTGTCTTCTTCAATTTCTCTTCTCTTGTTGAGTCTCAGAATTTTCATATGTTCATCCTCTTTTTCTTTCTCCATTCCTCGCATTTTATCACTTCATTTAACCATTCATTATACTATTTTCATGAATACATTTGGGTTTCACCTTATTATTTTGCACTTTATTCATTTTAATATTAACAGAGAATTTATGATTAAATAATACAAATCAAAAAAAAGATTATGTACATCTCAAAGATTTGTTTGAGCTTTGTAATGTAGGTATATTTGAAGCTTTCAACCAAGGAGTATTCAAAAGCTTCCCGAATTTTTTCTTCATCTTTTCAAAATTTGGAGATAATTCAAGCTAATTTCAAGGGGGAATATCATGAGAGGATTTGTTTGAGAAAAGTGGGATAAGTATTTTGTAATTATAGAAAATTGGTTGAGAGAAAAGTGGAGAGGATTTGAAGGGATAAGTATTTTGTAATTATAGAAAATTGGTTGAGAGAAAAGTGGATTTGTAATTATGAGTTGCTTATCTTCTTTTCAAATCACTCATGTATAAATAAGAAGGCTCTCTCCTCATTTGAGAGGAGGGGAGGAAGAGAGAAAGAAAGGAAAAAATAATAACACAGTTAGTCTTTACTCTTGAGAAAATGAGTTAGTCATGGCTTTCATCATGTTGTAATAGGAGTTGGTGTTTTAGAGTAAATATTTTGATTTCTCCATAATAGATTTGTTATTTTGAGTTGTTAATATAGATTTTATGTGAGCTCACATATGTTTGTCATTTTTTATTTGTTATTTATGTTATAGATGATCTTTCCTTTGTCTAATTTCATGTTTTCTCAATCAGGTTTAATTTATGCAATTTCACGCTTTCGTTTATGTCATGCAATTCAATTTCATGCTTTCTCAATCAAGTGTAATTTATGCAATTTCATGCTTTCGTTTATTTCATGCAATTCAATTCTAGTCGTGTGTTTCTTTTTCATTCATTAGATTAGGTTAGCTTACTTTCACCCTGCATATATTGTTCTTACACCTCGAATCTTACGAGCCACGGGTTAACAATTTCATGTCGAATTCATTAGCATATAAATCGCTCGACATTTTGGCGTCGTTGTCGGGGAGGTACTAAAGGGATTAGAGGTTAGGTAGGTAGGTTTTCTTTAATTACACAAAAGGGGGGAGGAGAAAATTTAAGACGAGAGGTAATAACCTGCGCATCCATTTTAATGGGTCGCTCCAAAGCCTTGTTGTTTCCTTTCCGCAAGAGTGTTTACTTTTTCTGAAAGTTTGTTTATTTTTATTAGTTTGTTTACTTTTCTCAGTTTGTTTACTTTCCTAAAATTTACTTTCCCACAAGTGTGCTTTCTTTCCTACACAGTGTGTTTACTTTCCCGCAATTTATTTTCCTGCCAGTGTGCTTATTTTACTGCAAGAGTAATTTATTTTATTTTCTTTTATGCAAGTTTTATTTCTTTCATTATGAATTAGTTTCTTCTTTCATAAAGGTTTACTTTTGATTTTGTACCTATTTATCTATGATTTTACACTACTTTTGTACTAGTATTGTTTCATAATTTCTCTTATTGCTTTGTACCAATTTTTCATTTGTAGTATCTGATTTGAATACTAGTTAGATGATTTTAGAATGAATACAACCTTGGAACAACTCTCTCAGATCCTAGGAAAAGCAGGGATCTCATCCTCTCAAGAAGATGAGATCTTGACATCAATCAAAGACTTAGCCACTCCTCCTTAAGCAAAAGAAGAATCGACACTCAAAGAACAATGTATATCAAATGAGGAACTATTCGAATAGGAGATCGAGGAGGACAAACAAGAGAATGCAAGTATGTTGAATCGGAACGGAAATCATGCATACGAAAGCCTCATTGGATAGTGGTTTCAAGCGAGTATCAGGTCAGTTCAATGTTTTCTTCCTTATTTCTCTGTATCGCATTTACCACAATTGATTTTGCACACTTCTATACATTTTAATTTTCAATTTTCGAAATTGTGTGTGAATATATTCTTGCTCCTAATACGCATGTAATATCCCTAGGTTGAACCCAATTGTAAATGTAAATGCAAATGTACTTAAGTTGGTGAGATGTTTTATATACATTTGACATACATCTTCCATGGTGTAGCACGCGCATGTACTGCGCAATAAAATGACGAATTGGGTACATTCCAGGATACCACGCACAGCATATTAAGTGTGCGTGATATTGAGGCTAGGGAAACTTTATGTACATGATGTGTTTTATAGGCTAGTGAGCCAGTTATTATAAGCTAGGGTGCTTACGTTTCGATTAGGCTGGAGAACCTAGATGTTAAAGGCCAGTGTGCCTATTTTTGTACATATCTCATATTTAATATAAGATACATCATTGCACGTAGACTGACCACGATAAAAGAGATGGGGGACTAAAATCCACTGGTTAGAGAAAGGGAGGGGCCTAAAAGTGAAGGAAAAGGGTTGAGCTATGGAGCTTAAGCCAAAAAGGAATATTATATTAATATTTCTTTAATCATAAAGTTTGGGTAATTATTTTATCCTAAGTTCTAAAAGTTGGGGCGAGGTGGGCCAAAGTAGCTCTGACGTGACAAGTGTCAAGTTGGGGGCATGCATACATATTGTTGGACTTAGTTCATTTTTTGGAAACTCTCCATCATTCTTACCATCATCTTTCCCATGAATCATCCATCACTGATCCATACAGTCAATCATCCAGGAGTATTCATAGCCATTGAGATATCCATTGTATCTTCATGACCTTACTTGAACCCGTATCCAGAGCCTTCGGTTGGGTAACTATTAGCTTGGGAGCGGGATTGAAGAAGCAGGTTGTCAAGCCTATGGTATATTGAAGAGGCGAGTTGTTAGGCCCGTGAGAAATTCTATGGGTGAGAGAATTGTTGGGGATTGATTTCCTGAAGGTGCTGAACTACAGCTATAGGGCTCTGAGATTTCCTATCCGTCTTGTTGCTGAAGCCCTGGAAGGGAAGTGGGGCAGCCGATGGATTTTTGAGTAGAGAAGGGGAACACTTCCTTGGGTGGGATAGGCATGTGGGGAATGAAAGATTGTAGGTTGTTATTTGAGTGAGCACCTGAGACGGAGTCTTTCTTGTTGTTCAAGAGCCTTTAGCCTGGTTAGGAACCCCTTTACCCGTGTGGAGTTCAGTCCTAGCTAGGGGATGGCCCACTGTTGAGAGTGAAGAATAGTGTGGTCTAAGGCTGGGAGGTTCATGGAAGGTCTGCACGCAGTTGGTGACATTCTCACAAAGATAAGTGTCAATTGTGTGATTAATTATCATGCTACATTATTATTCATGTCTTATGTTTATGGGTTTATCCTATGCATGATTATAGTTGTTTGTATGCTTATGGGTATTGCATGTATATGTATACTTCTATTTCAATGTGAATCCATGCATTTACATAGTGTATTTGTCTGTTCAAGTTTTATATATATTAAACTTCCGCAAGTGTTCTGTGTGTGCATATGTTTTAATTGCATGCAGTTAGAAAAGTATATGTGACATAACTTAGTTACGATGCTAAGTATGTTACAGTATGCTCCGAACAGAGAATGGATGTGTTCCCTGGCGTAGCGTGGCCCTGCATGAATGCTCGGGAATGTTACAAATTGGTATCAGAGCATGAAAGAGTGCTCTGGAGTAGGCATTTCTCGGCCTGTGGGTGGTTGAGTGTGTCACAAATTGGTATCAGATCTTTGGTTTTCAACACTGAGCCTAAATGGGCCGAGAAAGTTGAGTTGAAGAAAAATGTCACAAAGGATTTATTTCGAAGTGGCCAAATTTCAGTTGTAGGGCATCCATGGAAAAAAGTAATAGCAACTAGGCGGAAATGGGGAAAAGCCCAAATTTTTGTGATTGAATTCATGAGAAAATGGATAAATTTGGTCAAGTGATGAGATATTACAGATTTAAAATATGTCCTAGCAAATTCGAACCTGGAATTGATCGAATTTGAAGTTTAAGTGAAGCCATGACAAATGGAGCAGAATTCAAAAGGATTTAATGCACATAAAGGTGAATGTGTATAGTTGGGAGCACTAAAAATGCATGATGTGCAGTGGAAAGCATGTGATAGTTAAAATTTGGCACTGCGTGGCAAGATATTGGCATGTTGGTGCGCATGCTAAATTTTGGTACCGCACGGAAAATTTTAGTGTGCAGGTGTGCATGGTAAATTGTGGCGCCATGCAAAAGAATATTGTGTGCAGATGCACGCGCTAAAGTTAGCATTGTGTGGTGTACACACAGATAGTAATGGTGCATGTGGTGTGTGCAGTATTGCAAAGCACAAGGGAGTTTGGTTGGTGCGAGCACAGTATGAGTATAAGTTGTCTCACGACAGTGTAATCAATGGTGCGCGCAGATAATTGATGCGTGGTGGGGGCATATTGAACTTTGGCATGGTGTAATGCATAGAGAGAAATTCATGTGGAATATCAGTGCGCGATACAAAAAAAAAAAAAAATTGTGTGCCACAGGTATTAGTGCAAGAACCAAAACTGCGCGCAGCAGATATTGTCATGCAATGCAAAAATAGTGTGCACAAGTTATTAGCGTGATGGAGAGGAATTTCTTAATGGTTATAGGTGTGCGGAAGCACGATTTACCTTGTGGTGTTGTTGTGCACCATAAATATGGGTGTACAGGATGAATTTTTGTGCGTGCAAAGTCAATTGGAAGGTGAACAACAACAGAAAACCAACGAATTTCCGCAACGTTTTATACTGTTTGAACGTCAGCTTTCTTTTTCCAACTCATTTTTTAGGGCTCTCTCGTTTCACTGGGTATATCTATAGAAAACATTAGCTAGATTAGGTTTGTTTTGGTGTTTTTTGTTGAATGACTGGAGGAACGGAGATGAATTTTGGACTATGGAGTCTGGAATGAGCGATGTATTGTTGGAACACTGAACTATCAAGAGGAGAAGGCTAATTAAGGCGATGATTTTGAGTTTAATAGAAAATTAGCATGGTATTAACAGAAAAAGAAACACACAACCGCATCGGAGCATTATTTAAAATGAATTCAGAGTTGGTTTGAGAAGAAATAAATATAGTCTAAATTGCTAAGACGAAAGCATTTCATACAGATGAAAATGAAATATAAGTTTACAAGAAACACATACTATAAAATAAAACAAGATACATATCACCAGCAATTAGAGTCTTTTCTTAAATAGTCCAAAATCCGCTACTACATTTATATATTCATTTTAATTCCAAAATTACAAAAAGTCTTCCTTCTCATAGGACAGGTTCCTTTCCACCTTTTTCTTCCTTGAGAAAATATATACATATATAGAGGAATTATTTGTAGAATTCGAAACTCTCGTACCTCCACATATAGCTAAAAATAGAGGTAAGTTGCAAAAAGGGAATGATTTAAAATAACAATTACCACCTATGGAGCCCTTTTTCCTCTGCTACCAGCTGTCCAAAATTTGTCGAAATGTACTTAATTTTGATTTGAGGACTCATTTCAGCTTAGCGATCTCCTCCTTTAGAGAATCTAACTAGTCTGGTTGATTCTCTCCAACACTTTCGTTCGTTTCAACTATGGTTTCCTTCTTCTATCGCTTGCTCCTTTTCTTCTTAACAACTCCCTTGTTGATGACTAGATACCTCATAGTGGGATTCATCCTGACTTCCAAATCTGAGTCTATAGTTGGCTCTGTGTGGAATTAAGTCACTAGAATGTGTGCAAGTACCCTTTCCTCCTTACTTGTAGGAAAATCTACCATGTTTCCCGAATAACCAGTCTCACTAGATTTAGCATTGTCCATGTACCTCAATTTGTTTTTGTGGACACCGAAATGCTTTTACAGAGATCAGAAGGTTGAGCAAATATAGAGATTACTTTGTTTATGGATAAGTTGATGCCTCCATACTTGAGAATTGGTAGTTATAGAATCCCAATCATGAATCAAAAACAGACTTACATCCAAGTACGTCAGCTTTCTAGGCTCGGCTAATCTATTTCAAATGAATAGCTTTTGAGTTCATTACATGGCGACGTTCAACTTACGTCAAACAGCTGTGGAGTACTGAATGAGTGAAAAGGGGTGATCTAACTAGCCGTCACCCATCCCATGAGTGGTGGTTTTGACATATTTAAGCATGTGACATCGGAACTTTGACAAAGATGGTTTCGACAAACCGCCTTTCACCCGAGGTATCTCTGAAGGCACCACGCGTCTGTATTAAAAACCATGATAGTTTTTCCAGTTCTCCAAACTATCAAGCTTCAGTGATGAGGTGAGAAGGTTGAAGTTTAGTTAAATATATATATAATAAGAAGAGGTACTCAGGGAAAGAGTTATATGACAAAATATTTCAAAATACGACCAAAGGCCAAGACTACAAAAGGTTAAGGTATGAATCTTGGCGTAGCCATAAATCCTTTGGAAGCCACTACAGAAAGTCCTCTCATGTTAGTCAAGTATTCAATGGAAATTCAGATAGAGGAATAGATCAGGTAGTGAAGGGATTATTGAAAGTGCATTCACTCCCAAAGAAACCAGTTACAGATTAAAGCAATACATGGGAGTCAAATCTATTATAAAAGGAATTGACTACATGAATGACAGTAATCAGATAAAGAAAGAGGCTTATTGCATATCAGATAAGGAGTGCATCATATCCATGGATTATCTATGAAATTAGAGTAATGCTTCCCTTATGGTTATTAGAGTGCACAGTGGAAGCATGGTATGAATGGAATTATTATGGCATGATAGAATTGGATTGTGCAAGGTAGGTTGAAATCATATTGGTCAAGACAAGGAAAGTAATAAACAACAAGTAAATCCAAGTACTAATATGATCAGTTAAGGAAGGGATAAATCAAGTACCTCAAGATGGAAGTTAGTGTTAATTGTCCAAGATTACTTAGAAAACATGACTAGAAATAGAATTGGGTCATGTAGGAGTTGGATCAGAGGGATCCGAAAAATAAATGGATGTTGGAGATCCAAAGTCTATAAGACAACAAAATTGGAATCGTAATTCATCCAAGTATGAGTTGGGATAGACAGATCCAGGAAATAAATAAAATCTGAATATTAATATCATCTTAGTATTTGAAAGAAAAAAAAACAGTCAAGAGTGTATTGGCTAAGAAGGTGCTTAGATCAGAAATATTCATTCACACGTAATTACAGTGAAGAGCACTTGAAGGTTCAAGAATCCAAGAGAAGGGAAGACTTCTAGGATAAACAAGGAAACGTGATACAGGAAGAAAGAAGTTGTTGCAATTAATATAGCAGCAAGTATTATATGGCTTGTTGGGACAGCCAAAGGGTGATAATATTTGCATGTTTGCAAGTGTTGTTGATAATGTTGTTGCACACGGATGGAAGCAACATAAGGCTGGAATATTGAATAATAAGGATGATAAGGAAGCATAAGAGCTCCTATTGTCATCAACTGATCAGGTATCATTAAAATCATTTAATGGTTGACCTACAGGTAAGTATCCCTCTTTTGAAAATTATGTGTGAAATTTCCAAAGGGAAATCCAGGTAAGAATTTCCCAAAATTGGGATGTTACTACACTGCATGGTATTGTTTAAGTGCATTGACAGGATTAAGTTACCACTAGGTGTGGTAAAGGCTAGAGACCTGTTATAGTTATCAAATCTTTTTAGTCTTTGAATACACACACTGACATAGTAGCATGTCATGTTAATTTGGTTATGAGACAATAGCCACAGAAAATAAAAGATAAGAACTTTTTTTAAGAATGATGCTAAGAAATCTAGTCATGTATGAGACCAGGACAGGGTTGTATATGGCAAGGTATGGTTATAGAAAGCTTATGTGCCACACATATACCCAATGAGATTCCTACTTTAAATAAAACGTGCACTGCAACCTTTTTGCTAACACTAATAAACACTATAGAATTGTATTCTTGGTGTAGTGTTCAAGTTGAAAAGGAAGGCATCCAAGTAATTGTGAAGACAATGGGAAGTGTGTGGATATGGGTCAATACATTGGCCATATTTCCAATGTATGGATGGTGAGATGCATGACTTAGATAAAGCTCATTATGAAAAGCAATGCAAAGGTGCATTGAGTAATTAGGCATTGAGAGTTGCACTCATGCCTAGTAAGTGACAGAGTTGCACTCATACATGATGGAATTGTATACTTAAATGCATTTTGTGAGTGCATGTATATATGCTTTTGCATGAAAATAATTATACTAATGTTTGAAATTTTTCTAACTCATGAAGTTAAGAACATTTCAGGAACTGGTAAACATTGCAACAAGAAAAGTTGCAAGTGAGGTGGTCACAGGAATAGTGACTACAGAAAACTTTTGTTTAGAAAATTGAAGAAATGAACTTACTGTTATTAATTATGATTATGCATATGAATAGAATGATGAATCATTCTATTTGATTGAATTGTTGGTAATGGTGATTGAGTTGTTAGGTGCAGGCAATTTTAAGATCATGGCATAAGGTGTTATACATGTTGAATTATGATGTATAGAAAATACTGACAATTTGTTGGTTCTATGCAATATACAATCATTGCAGCAAAAATGGTATTAAGCATGGTGCTTGCTGAAATCCATAAAAAAAAAATTACATTCTATCGTTGCAACAACCATGAAAAATTTTGAAATAGAATTTCATATTTTGGGAAAAGTCAAAATTCATTTTGAAATTAATTTGATTTCTAAAATGAGATTTTTATAATGCTCTCTCATGACAACTTCATGTGTGTGATGCAGATGAGATGATATTGATTAAAGTTGGAACTCCTGGAGCCATGGTGCTCTGATACTTCCTATCCAGCCTGTACTGGAGCCCTAGAAGGGAGGTTGAGCAACCGATGAACTGTGGACCAGTGAAGGTTCATACTACCTTGGGTTGTATAGGCATGTGGGGAAGAGAGAGACCGTTGATAGGAGTGTTGTTGATATGGGAAGATAATGATTAAAGTTGGAACTCTTGGAATGAAGGTGCTTTGAGACTTCTTGTCTGGCCTGTGTTGAAGCCCTGGAAGGGAAGATGAGTAGTCGAGGAACTGTTGGACAGTGAAGGTGCATACTACTTGTGGTTGTACAGGAATGTGGGGAAGAAAGACCGTTGGTTGGAGTGTTGTTGAGGTTTGGTATCTTGGCCTAGACTATGTTGATATCGATTGTGGGTCGTGGTTATCTTGGGAAGCCATTGTCCTGATGGAGTCATATTCCATGCTTGGGAATGGTATGTTGTTGAGAGTTTATTGGCAGTGATATATAAGGCTGGGTGGAACTTCATGCATCCACATCCGGTTGTTGCTTCAATGAAGTTAAATTGAAGCATGTAATAAGGAACAATGAGCTGAATTATTTCCTGAACTAGCTCTATGGAATAGAGCAATTGACTTCAAGTTGTAGTATGAGTACTAGAATTGGTGTTGAAAGGTAGAGCACCAGAAGGATGACAATATTTCAATAGCTAAAGCTTGGAAACTTTAAAGAGTTTGAATGGTACGTGGTATATAATGCACTGAGTATTTTTGAAAATTTTGTTGTATATGTATACATGATGCACTGAGGACAACGCATAAATAAAGGGAGGGGATTGTAATATCCCTAGGCTGAACCCAATTGTAAATGTAAATGAAAATGTACATAAGTTGGTGAGCTGTTTTATATACATTTGACATACATCTTCCATGGTGTAGCGCGCGCATGTACTACGCAGTAAAATGACAAATTGGGTACATTCCAGGATACCGCGCGCAACATATTAAGTGTGCACGATATTAAGGTCAAGGAGCCTTTATGTATATTATATGTTTTATAGGATGGTGAGTCAGTTATTATAATCTAGGGCACTTATGTTTTGATTAGGTCGGAGAGCCTAGATGTTAAAGGCTAGTGCGCATGTTTTTCTACATATCTCATATTTAATATAAGATACATCGTTGCACGTAGACCGACCACGATAAAAGTGATGGGCGACTAAAATCCACTGGTTAGGGAAAGGGAGGGGCCTAAAAGTGAAGGAAAAGGGTTGAGCTAGGGAGATTAAGCCAAAAGGAAATATTATATTAATATTTATTTAATCATAAAGTATGGGTAATTATTTTATCCTAAGTTCTAAAAGTTGGGGCCAGGTGGGCCAAAGTAGCTCCGACGTGACAATTGTCAAGTTGGGGGCATGCATACATATTGTTGGACTTAGTTCATTTCTGGGAAACTCTCCATCATTCTTACCATCATCTTTCCCATGAATCATCCATCATTGAGCCATACAGTCAATAATCCAGGAGTATTCGCAGCCATTGCGCTATCCATTGTATCTTCATGACTTTACCTGAACCTGTATCCAGAGTCTTCGGTTGGGTAATTGTTAGCTTGGGAGCGGGATTGAATAAGTGGTTTGTTAGGCCCGTGGGATATTGAAGAGGTGGGTGTAAATGTGTTGAACCTACATAGAATAGATCTAGCTAAACAATAATACACACATTTGTAGAGAGAATTGGAAAAGGAAGAAGAAGGAGAGAAAGAATGGAAGAATTCTCATTAACCGTTATAAATAATGAATAATTTACACATGATATACTTTGTATAACTCAATGAGTTTGACTTGAGGTGAACCAAGTCACCATAGTGGTGGTCTAGAGTGATCTGGACACACACCAGTAGTTACGAGAGTGAACTACCACCTATTCTAGTCTCTCAGGTAGTTACAGGAGTGAACTGCCACCTAGTTGAGTTAACTAGTTAACTAGTCTTCAGTTAACTGGATGAACAGAGAGTAGTGAGGAGTTAACTGAGGGAATCAAAGCTAATGCACCACTCTAGTGATGATACCAAGGAAAGGTCGAATTAGCATGGTGATGATCCCAATGTTGCATGGTGATGATTCCAATGCAACATTTAAACTCAACTCAACTAGTCAAATTGAAGTGTGAACTGAAAGAGAATATTCTCCAGGTGGAATATTCTCCCCTAAAATATAGGAGAGTCGATAATGACTAATTATGACTAATAAACAAATAAAAACCTTAGGAAAAATAAATCCTAGGTGTGTGTGAAGTAACTCCAACACCCCCCCTGAACATCACTATGGTGAAAATAAAGATTGGGTCTTGGAAACAAGGCCATGTTAGGTACCCAAGTACAAAATATACATTGAAATAAATGAGAAAAGAGGGAATACCTCATGGTAAACACCCCCTCCCCTCAAATTACAATGCATAAAAAAAATAAAAATGAGAAGGAACAAAAAGTAGTTGCTAAGCAACCATGTCCTTCACTCCAAGAAGACCTCACAACTGTGCAAGTTTGTGCTCGTTGAAGATGTAGATGTCTTCATGGATATGATGAAGTATATGCATCATTGATATGTCCACACATATCCACTTTATCTTCTTGTAATGAACAATATCCAAATAAATTTTGGATAAAACTTTGAAAACTATGCAGCCGTTTCCGAAAAAATGATGAAATTTTGTTGATTTTGAAACAATCATAACTTCACTTCCCGAACTCCGTTTCGGATGATGTTTTTTTTGAAATTGGATATTTTTCCGAGAGGAATTAAAATATCCAATTGGTTTCTGAAAATTGTTCTCAAAAAATATAATAATTGAGTCTGATGTGCGCAGATCCCTTTTTGTCTCCTGAGATGCATGCATTGTGCATGGAAAAGTATCTGCATGTTGACTCCTGAGATGCATGCCATATATATTCCACATGAATTTCAGAAAAAAAATACAAAATGGAGTATACATCATCTTCAATTGATGGAATACAAATTTTTGTAGATGCTTGTGTAGAAGACTCTTCAAACCGAGATGATTTATCTTCCAGTGGCTTTTCTACATTCTCTATCTTGTCAACATTTTGCATGCATTCTTCCTTATTCCCAAATAAAAACTCCAATATACTCCATAAATCATTTGGAGTGAATTATTTTGAGTCATCATACACTTGATGGAGAATTTCAGGAGAAATAAAATAGATGATACATCCTATGGCCATATCTTATCTGTTGAGAAAATCGTTTTTCTCATCGGAAAAATCAAGCTCTACTTCCATTGCCATGGTTATTTGGTACAAGCCTCTGCATTTGAGAAGAAACATAATTTTTGGCTTCCATTCTAAATAGTTATGAGGTGTGAGAAGTATTTTCGATGAATAATCCATCTTTTTGTTGTCTTCAATCTTCAGTACCTGCAATAAATAATTTGGTGTACCTTTTTCTTAGTAGTCCGTCGGTTCTGATACCATGTAAATGTGTTGAACCTGCACATAATAGATCTATATAAAATAATACACACATTTGCAGAGAGAATTTGAGAAAGAAGAAGGAGAGAAAGAATGGAATAATTCTCATTAACTGTATTCCACACTCAAAGAGTGAATAATTTACAATAGATATAGAAGACATGAGTAACTAATGAGCCATAGTGGTGGTCTAGATTGATATGGACACACACCAGTAGTTACGGGAGTGAATTTCCACCGAGTCTAGTCTCTCATGCAGTTACGAGAGTGAACTGCCACCTAGCTGAGTTAACTAGTCAACTAGTCTTCAGTTAACTGACTGAACATAGAGTAGTGAGGAGTTAACTAAGAAAATTAAGGGTAATGCAACAGTCTAGTGATGATCCCAAGGAAAGTTTGCATTAGCATGGTGATGATCCCAATGTTGCATGGTGACAAATCCAATGCAACATCTAAACTCAAGTCAACTAGTCAAACTGAAGTGTCAACTGAAAGATACTATTCTCTAGGTGGAATATT
>CBVK0101368794.1:0-11137 GCA_900067695.1 Picea abies | reverse complement strand
CAAGTATGTAAATTTATTTTATGGTCATTGTTTTAATTGTACTAACTTTGAACATAAGTTGTATATTGGAGGGATTGTGGAAGAAATGTTCAAGCAAGAAATGATTATGTGGCCCCAAACAACATTGAATGCTACAAATGCCACAACTATGGTCACATAGCTCAAAATTGTATAAGCATGATAGAGCCTTCCATGAAAGAAAAAAATGGTGTCAGATACATGAAGGTTTGGAGAAGAAAATAAATACAAGAAGAGCATGTGAATAAATAATAGGTCCCAAAGATCGCAGGATTTTCAGTGGTGCAAGAAAGAAAAGAAGAGAAAGTGAATAAATAAAAGACCAAGGATATTGTGCTTTCAGGAATTTCAGTGCAATATCATAATGAATCTATAGGAAAATAGGAAGAAGTGAGAGTTCAAAGAGATGATAAGTCTGCAAACAAAGAGGAAGATTACTCTGCATTATAGCGGGTATTTTTCTGAGTCATCTGGCTTGGAGGCTCCCAATAAATATGAATATTAAACAAGGGGATTCGGTGCACTAGATAATACATATCATAGAACTATCCTTTGAGCTTCTTGAAGTGTTTCTAGATATAGATTCAGAGTAGTCAGATAGCAGAAGTACAAAATGACAAATTGAGTGATTGAGAAGAAATGTTCCCATGCATATATCAAAGGAATATCATTAACACATTTCCAGGAAGAGATATGTTCATTACATATTCAAGGATGTATTTCATATCAGTGGACGTATTTTATTCAGTATGCGAAACATGAATATGTGATGATCATTTACAACAAAAAAAACGTCTTCATGATAGTTCAGTGACAGATGGGTCATCATTGTGGAAAATTGAGTATCATAGTTATGGACAACTTATGAGATCATTGGCAAGTCTAGACAGATATATGACAGAACATATCTACAACTGGAATCAATGGAATCAATAGACAAATGGAATTAGTTGGTCACAATAAGTCAAGTAGTGAAAGGAATAGAAGAACATGGAAAGAGAAACCTTTGACAAAAGATATATCATCATAGGGTCAAAGGGACAGTGTTAACAGTATGGTCATTGATGTATAAACAATGAACATGAAAGATCATTTGAAGTCAAGAAATTTTGAATGATTTTTATATATGTTATAGAATTACAAGAGGAATCACCAATGGACAATGAGAATCATTGGAAGAGAGGAAAGGAAACATACAAAGGAAGTCCCATATTGTTGTACAGCATGCAAATAAGTTAAGGGAAGAGAAATCATCAAAGAAAGAGATCCATAAAGGAACATCATTAACATGTAGATAGGGGGAGATTTGTCAACAGGGGGAGTCATCCTTTTTACCATGATGTCAAAGGGAGAGAAAGAGACTGATCATAAGAGAACGATTCAAGTGCATGAATTCATAGAAGGATTGTTCAAAGAAGGTATACTTTTAGGGGGAGTCACTCTTTTTTATCAAAAGAGAAGAGGACCTTGGAAATAAACATGAGGACAAAAACATGTGAAGAGAAAAAGTAGATGCATGAAGATAGGGGGAGAAGCCCCAATGAGAGATACCTTTTTTCATTGATGTCAAAGAGGAAGAGAGAGAAACATTTATGAGGAGAAATGGTCAGAGGGGGAGCATGAGTATTGGAGTATGATTGTTTCCATCAATGTTTCCATCAATTCCAAAGGGGGATATTGTTAGACAATTGGTTTTCATTGATGTCAATCCTTAGAGAATTCGAGATACCCCAGAGTTGTGGTTGAGATTGATGGTGAGTTAGTTTTTATTGATGTCAACAATAGTTGTTGATATCAGTATACGTGTTGGATGCATTTGATGAATTCTACACGAAGCCTCGGAGGTGTGGTCATGAGATCCAAAGTTGTTTGAGGAACAAGGACATGAAGGACGATGAAAATTCAAGTAACACACTCATAGATGGATAGTTTGTGTTGTTTTGTTTCCAGTGATAGGTGGTATGCCACGTGGTTCCTAACGATTGAGGAGTTATAGCCTTGTGAAGTTAGAATCCCTTAGTTGGTTACAAGTGAATTAATTAAAGGGTAAATTTATCAGAACAAGAAAGTACAGGTCAGCCCTAAAGTGAGGAAAAGGTTGGTTGAAAAAGTATAAATACACATCATGAGACATTCATTTGGAGCACACACATTCATTTAATATATATCTTATGATAATATCTTGGTTTATTGGTGAATTTGAGGTTGAGTTTGAGGTAGAGGAGAAAGCACAAAGGAAGAGAAAAAAATTTGAGCTACAAAGAGCTAGGGTTTCTCAGTAACCCTAATTAAGAAATCCCTCTCGGATCAACTTGAGGGTTTCCCATGAGGAACCCCCGTAGGTTGCCTACATAAATTCACACGAGGCCCAATATAACAGGTAGTTTTTATCTCATGAGGACAAGACATATTTGAGGAGAATGTTGGTACCATGATGTTGAAGGTTGTGGAAGAGTTACAAGTCAATATTATAGTTCAACAGGTCATCTAAAGGTTACATTTATGCTTATGTGAATATTTTTATGCTTGGTTATGATATGGTACATGCTTAAGGCATAGTGGTGATGATACACCTTGGTGATGACATGATACTATTTTTGGAAGTACACTCTTGGCTATCTTGATATCTAGTTTGGTATATGTGATGGTTATGGTAGTATATGCATGAGGTGCATATCTTGGTGATATTGGTACATGTTTGGGGTACACCATTGCTATTACTTTCTTGGTATATCTTGTGGTACATGGTGTATGTGATGAATGATATGGTATATGGTTGAGATACATGGTATGGTATATGGTATGGTCCATGTGTTGAGATACATGGTTGATGTACATTGTTGATGTACATGGTGGATGGTTGAGGTACATGGTACAGGTGTTGGTGCATGGTTTATGCACTTGATGTTGTACAGGTGTTGGTGAATTGTTGATGGACTTGTTTTCATACAGTTGTTGGTGCATGGTTGATGCATTTGTTGTGGTACATGTTTTGGTGCATGGTTGATGCTTTGTATGGTACAGGTTGATGGTTTGGTACATAATTTTGTACATGGTTGAGACACATATATTGTGATGGTATGTTGGTGATATTGGTACATGCTTGGTAGAGGCATGTGTTGGTGATATTGGACATCTATTTGAGAGGCATCCTTGGTATGTCATCCATGTGAGAATATCTAGTTGATTATCGGTGATAGTGACAGGTTGGACATGTTTCTCAGTGACATGTTGGTGACAGTGATAGGTTGGATATAGTGATAGGTTGAATTGTTATAGTTTCATATGATAGTGGACATGATAGTGACATTGGAACTTATTGTGGTAGTGACAGTTTGGTCTACACTTACATTTATGGGTGATAGTATGGGGAAAGGAAAGGGGGTTGTATCCTCCTTCTAGTTGGAGCTGGAGAATCAGGGAGTTGGAGCTTCCTTCAGGTTGGAGCTAGATAATTTAGGGAGTTGTAGCTTCCTTCAAGTTGGAGCCTTTAAATAGGGGGTCATAGCCTCCTTCCATTTGTATAAGGAGAATTGGGAAGTTGGTGCTTCCAATTAATGTATTCTTTGATATATATAAGAAAGTATTATGTGGTTTTCTCCCATTTGGGTTCCATGTAAACTCTTGTGTACTATGTATTTGATGTGATGTTGCTTATGTTTATATGATCATGATATATTGAATGAAATCATAGATGATACATTGATGATATACTGCTGATAAGAATGAATTTTATATATTGTGGTTAAAAGTGGTAAAAGTGTTCATATTGGTTCACCCCCCCTTCTTATTATTCCAACACACTCCAACCATCACTCTATTGTACAAATACTCATGAGGATGAATACAAACTCACATGGATATTCTTCCCTAAATTATCTCTTCTTTGTTGGGTTGATTGTGTTCTTGATGCACTTCACGATGTAGTCTCTATTTGAATTTCATGTAATCTAGAATATTACAACAATTCTTGACTTATATCTACAATTCTTTGAATCAATGAAGAAGTGAGAATTAGGCCTAGCAATAGAATATGCAAATTAATCCAAATAGTGGTATTAGGCTTGAAATATTAAACACATAGAGTCACCTCAGGGAAAAAAAAATACACATGAATTAACATTTATAGCATCATTTTCATCCACCTTGCTATGGTGGTCAAGTAATTGAAATATGAAAATTCCAAAAACCCAATTGTTAAGGAAAACTACCTTAGAGAATTAGTGCATTGAGTCACTCAGACTTGGGCTTGTAATGCCAATATAATACACATGATGAAAACCATAAACTTGACAAAAATTTGTGTCCAAATTCTCCCTTGGAAGGAAACAAAGGACAATAGGAGTTCAAACAGTAATGAAGGATCCCACATATGCATATGGGCATGTTGTAGGTTCAATAAAAACCATCAAAATTGAAAAGATACCTAGGAAAGATACGTGAATATAGGGTGATAGATTGAGGAGAAGGATTGCATTTTCTTATTCCACATCTAAATCAATCGAAACATAAAGGGATCACAACTTACCATTTAAGATTCATGAAGTAGTAATGATGATAGTTTGGACTCTCCAAAACATTATCCAAGTAGAGTAGAAAGTAGAGTAGCACAATGTCATTATTTTTGTTAGGCATAAGCTATAAAAATATGAATGATAGATCCATGAGACACCTTTAGCACTATTATCCAAGTAGAGTAGAAAGTAGAGTAGCACAATGTCATTATTTTTGTTAGGCATAAGCTATAAAAATATGAATGATAGATCCATGAGACACCTTTAGCACTTAATAATATGGTGAATAATTAGGAGATTCTATAATTGACACTTAATGGTTTTGATCAAACAAATATTGTATTACAGAGCTTTGAGAACTTAGCATAGTGTTGGTGAGGTTTTTCATGAAGTTTCAAGATATTTTAGAAAAAAACCAACACTATAGTAGCACAAGATATTTCACAATAGAGTGAGGTGAATGAGAGTGTGAAATGGAGGAGTAGAAGAGTGACAAGGGGATGCGAAAATGCAATCATCAAAGAAAAGGGGATTTTGATTTTTTGTTTTAAAAATTCAATTTAATTTTTATAAATGAGAAAGCCAACTTATGTTATACTTTTTTCATATATTAAATAAAACTTGACTTTATTTATTTATTTTAAATTATTAAATAAAATTTAAAAGTTTTAGTTTTTTGTTTTAATTTTTAAATATAAAAAATGGAAAAAAACTAATATAATACCATATTTTTTTTTTAATTGTTTAAGTTTAATAAAAAAATTAAATGAATTATAAAAATTGAATTTGATTGATGTTGCTAGGAATTTGCCTTGAATAAGCAGGGTGAGTAATAATCTTAGAAAAACACTATATGTGCATCTTCTTTGAACACTAAAGACTTGAGACCCTAATGTCTAGGTTGTTATCACTCAAAAGTTGTTCACCTAGACAAAATTACCTAGGTTTACTGAACTACACCACATACAATATCATTTCCACTCATTTCCCATTTCACATAATGTTTCACCACTATGACTTAAGAAAACACATTTCCTAAGGTCATAAAACTTCCTTTTAGCCATTTATCATGAAATTATCCAAAAAATATAAATAATAAAATAAAATAAAGTAGTTATTCAGAAAACCTAAAAGTGATTGTTAAATTTGATACGGTTAAATAATCCTTTTTTGTTATGACCATGTTAAGGGGTAACCACTATTTTTCTAATAAATACCAAGGGGTCACTCTTTTTCCATAAAACTCCACCCATAGTAAGTGAATGTTATCAAATTTTCACTAAAATTCAAGAACCCTAGTTTCTCGATAACATCTCTAGCAATTTCCATAGCTACTTATAGCCACAAGGAGAGGAGATCACACGCTGACATTCCAGAAATAAAAAGAACCCTCCCAAGGAGGAGGTCATGGAGCCACTTTCTCCATTAATTTCCTCCACAAGTGTTGTAATATTTTATTTCCATTGGGTAATGAAGCATTATTTTATTATTTATAAGCTTGTTGTTCTGATTTTTGTTTATTTCTTGCAAACATTTACTTTTCTCATGAATGGTATAAGATTGAGAATGAAAGATCTCATTTGAGTTAGGGTTTATAATTCTATTTTTCATTACTTTTTATATTCTCTATCACAACCACTAGATATAGATATTTTTCTAACCATATAATGAAGGTGTTGATGTCAATAAAGGGAAGTTTGTATGTTCCCAAGAATAAAAGGGGTTCATTAGGCCCAACATCCAAAGTACAACAAGTGGAGCCATATCTATAGAATCATATGCTGATGTCATAACTTGTGGGGTAATACCTGAAGGGAAACTCCCTCTTGATTTTGAATGCATCTCACACATGTCTAAGGAATTGGTACAATCGACTAAATCACTGAACGATCAAGTGTATGATTCTCAATCGTGTGATAATGAGTTGAAGTTGAGCACATGAGAAAAAACCGAGTTAAAGAGAACTAATTTCTCTACATGATTGGTCAGAGGCACCCACCAATAATCAGTATGAGGTCAAGGTACATGGTCCTCTAACATATACCCCTAGAATACAAGTGTTGAATTTGATAGGGGAAGGCCTATTGAAATCAAGGAAATGAGGAGTCCTTAAATCCATCATGAGGTAGAAAGTAATGTGTGACTAAAAGAGACTGAGACCAAAGGGAAATAGGGATGGAAATGAGAGGTGGACTCAAGGAATCCCTTGTTTAGAGCATAAATGCAAGGTTGACCTAGCACTGACTGAAAATATTCCACTAAAAATGGTCAATTACTAGACACATATAGTTTTAAGGGCATATTAGTAAACCACTAGGAAAACTCGAAGTCAACACTTGGAAATACATAATGGGTATGACACATGGAGGCATGGTAAAACTATAAAAAGACTCAATGTGAAATTGAATTGACTCCATGGGACATAATGGTGACTCATCTCATATCTAAACAAATCAAGAGGATAGAACAAATCTAAACATTATGTAGAAAGACTCAATATCCAATAAAAAAACCCATTGGGAAACCAAATGGGGATATGAAGGGGTAATGTGGAGATAAATTCCCCAAAAAACAACTAGATTGTGGTAGTGCAAAATGTGAAAACTAAAAATGAAAGTAATTGATGGTAGGGTCATTAGTGGGAATCTCCTTGGGGGTGGGTGAATGGTGGCATAAAAATGAAAAATTATCATTGTATGGATGAAGTGGATAGATAATGATATGTGATAATCCAACAAACACCAACCATAAATATGAGATTCCATAGAGTAATGATTTCAACATGATGAGCATATTAGTATGTGGCTTCAACTCTAACATGTATACTAACCAGACTCCCAATCCCTAAGGGGATTTAATGGCATAGGCACCAAAGGGGATTCAATGGCACAAGCACCAAAATGCAACAAGGGTCATTATTTTAAGGCACACATCTAAGGAAATTCCATCACCAAGTAGATGGAGATTTCAAAATATGGGGGGTTGTTCCATCTACACAAGTAAGGGGAGTCCTATAGGTAATTTCCAAGGAATGAAAGGAAACTGCAATGAACTTAAGGGAGTTAACCTGTGCTAAATTCCATGGAAATTGAGGCATGTAGGAGACCCATATCTATGAATATAATATTTTATCCATGGTAAATTCCTACTCATAATTCAACAAAGAGAAAATCATAAAGGTGTTCAAGTGATTGAGACAAATTTGTGGGAATTCGTAAGAAAACAAGAATTCTTTAATGCTTCTTGGAAAAAATGGATTACTAGTGAAGTATTTGATGGGTGACTAAAATGGCATACTTTCAACACCCATCTATACCTTTTTTCTTAACATTTTATTAGTTACTTCATTTTTTATCCTTCCATTATCCAGTTCATCCTACTTATCACTAAGGTATTAAAACTTCCCAATATTTCATTATTATGTTATTTTTGCATAATTTTTAAAAGGAACTCATTACTTTCAGTTACTAATATTGCTACAGAGGAGAATATAGTAGTTGCAACACCTCTTTGTTGCAACTCCAAGTGATGTAGTTTCGAGCGCAAACCAATTTACTGCAATTATGGGTGCAAACCAACTACTGCAACTCAAGGTGCATTTGTAGCAACTCTAGACAAAATGTTGCAATTACAAGCATGATTTTAGTTGTCGTGACTCCAAATAAATCTCACAAACACAACATTCGAAACTGCAACTGGAATTTGGGAAGCAATATTCATAAAGAAAGTAGATAGGAGGAAAGCATGTGACTAAAGGAGAAATCAATTTTCCTATCGAGTCAGCAGACGCTCGATTCTCACTAAATTTTCAAAGAATATTTTTAACCATATGAACATTCGGATTCTCATGGTTGTCCATTCATCATTTGTATAATTTTAGACAGTATTCATGTTGTATAAAAACCTTAGCTTCCATAGAGTTGTGGGGGAGAAAAATATCCTATAAAATACATGTTGCTTCTATTGTATCTTTCATACTTCGAAAATATAAGTTTTGTTCATGCTTTCATTCACGTGTTAATGTATTGGTGATTGTGTGATTTTGGTTTCATTCTGGTTTCGTAGCTCAGTACCTTGCCTAAGGGGGTAGGGCGCCCTCCTTATTCAGGGACTTCCTATAACAATAGAGTTAGAGATTAACATTTTGATTCTGTTCAATTTACTTTATCTTTATTTCCTTCAATTGTTATAACTCTGGATTAGTAGTAACACTTACTTTCTATGTTCATTTTCCTAATATTACTGTCATTTTAGAATCGTAAAAGAGTTTATTTTATTTCATCGTTATTTTGTCTCTCTTTTTACTGCAATTCCAAATTCACAGAGCAATGTTGTGATTCGTGTGTCATTTCATTTTATAGTTCTAAATTGAAAATCCGATGTTAATTTGGATTTATGTGAGATTATGATCATAGATGATTCTGTAGTTTTCATTACTGCAACTCATGTCTTTACATATTTGTTCCTAACAGAGTTTGGTTGTTGTGACTCTCATTGTTGCAAACTAAGTTGCTGATATTCTATTCCTGTTGCAGCTTCGTTGCTACAACTCATGTTGTTGTAGCTTCGTTGCTACAACTCATGTTGTTGCAACTACTCTTGCAGCCACACTTTGTTTTCTTTATTTCTGATTTATGATAGCTTTAGTCTCCAATAGCTTGGATTTGTATTGAATGAAAAAAATATGTCATTTTCGCAAAAATACAATATCTTCATCATACTCAAGAAAGTCACCAAAAGATCATTTCATAGTTTTAATTTCTGCAAGTGTGATTTCAATTTCCACAAGAGTGCTTTAATTTCTACAAGAGTAGTTTCAATTTCTTTCCAGTGTGCTATTTAATTTACTGCAACTTAGGCCATAGCATAGTTTGGTGACTTAATTAAAGGATCTTGAATATTTGAATTGTGACATTAAAGTTCTAAAATGTTGTAGTAAAAACAACACTCTTATTGCATAAATTGTGCATGATAGTTCACAAGTTCCATACAAGCCCTAGATTGATAATTAAATGTACAACTCTTCTTTTTCTTGCTAATTTAATTCAAAAGTAACTGAAAAATATGTCATTTTTTGCGTCGTTTTCGGGAAACTGTAAAAACATAGTACTATTAGTTGTGTTGATTTATTTTCATTTTAGTAGAATAAATGTTATGATTTCTTTTCAGTAATTTATAAGATGATTTTCTAATATTTTGTATGTCCAAATATAGATATCAACAAGGTAGAATTATTAACACTTCCAGAAACTCCCAAAAAGATAGTAGTGCAAGAAAATCACAAAAGGGGAAGAAGCATCATCAACTGAATTACTTATCCCCTACAACAAGTTCTCTTTCTAAGAAGAAGCTCAAGGCCTTTCCTTAGGAATCAGAGTTTGTACAAGAATCTCATCACACTAAAATTCCATTTTCATAGGAACATATCAATAAGCAATATCATTCAGAAGAGTTCCTTTTTCCTGAGGAACCTTTGGAAGCAGAGGAAATCCCTTGGAAAGAAATAGCCCATGAGGTTTTCAAGGAGGAACCCACAAATTTCAGATTCCCAATCAAAGAAACAGATGAGGAAACCAAGATGAAGAAAATCCCTCCTTCATCTTTGATAAAATTGCATGGGTTATTTAAAGAATATCTTGATACCTTCCTCTTTGAATTCAATGTACTTTTCATAAGCTAAGACTATGTGACAAAAACATAGAAATTGGATCTTTTTCCCATGACACTTAAGAGCATTGTGCTACAATGTTTCATTGGTATCAGAAAGAACAACATCTTATCATGAGACAAAATGAGAAAGAGATTTCTGGACAAATACCAAGACTACTGCAAAGACAAAGAAAGGAGAGATAAAGTTTTCAATATGATGCAACATGAAGATGAGAGCCTGGAAGACTACATCGATAGATTCACCTACAACCTACAAAGGGGAAAATAAGGCGACTTGGCTCCTAAAATGCAATGTGTCTTATTTCTAAGGGGAATATGAGACGATTCTATAGAAATCCTCAACCTTATGGACAAGGGATATGTTTCATAGTTAGAATACAACATTATCTTGGAATGTTTCCATAAGTATTCTAGAGGCACATCTAAAACAAACAAAAGGCCAAGAGATATATTTGAATGAACAAGAAAAATTGTTGGAGGAGGAGTAACGAGGGAAAAAATCAACAACATGTTAGAGGAATTTAAAACCAATATACTTAGTTCCATAAGCTCCCAACTGGATACACCATAGACAAATAAGAAGCAGGAAGAAATAGAACTCACATTGGCTATGTTTTTCTCGAAGTGTAGAAAAAATCATCCAAAGGGAGAATGTATATTGGATTAGATCAAGGTCTACAAAATATGCAATGAGGACCATGCTACACATAATTTTCCATCCTTTCCTAGACTAAAATCCATATATCAAAAAGTTGAGGAGCCAGAAAAGTTGTGCTATGTCTCTCAAAAGTGACCTTAGCATCCTAGACCTCAAGGTATGATCCAAGATCAATATAAATATTTCAATTCATATTCAACTAATACTTTAATGCAATATGTTTCTCAACCATGGGGTATGCCAACACAACAATGGGTAGCTCCTCCTCCTAACCAGT
>CBVK0101368791.1:0-10287 GCA_900067695.1 Picea abies | reverse complement strand
AAATGTTAAGTTGTTGGAGGCCTAATCCTCAGTGAATCCTCCACTTCCAAAAGTTTGGTTTAATCTCTATAATGAAATTCAAAGTGTTTTTTTTTCTTCCCCATAATATGAATTTATTGTGTTGGGTACTTCAATCCATGGCATACTTCAGCAACTTGATTCTTAGTGAATTTACTACATGGCGCCCAACAAGGATAAATTGACCTTAGACACCCACTTAGAGGTTTTTTCACCCATAACTCCTCCAATTTTTTACTAACACTTTATGGATAGTAATGTAGGCCCTAAGCCAGTTGAAGGGGTCCTCATTTGATTCTCCAAAATATCTACACTTGGAGTTGAAGATTACATTTCCCAGGTCCAACAACATGGATGGTGAATGTATTGATGGTTGGATTCAAAATTTATCCTTGTATTTTGACTCTCAACCCAGGGTGATGAATGATAATAAATTGGAATGGAGAAAGTTTCATCTAGATGGGATAGAGCTAGAGTGGTCGTAGAATCTTTGTGATTTTTCCACAAAGATTGGTATACTCCATTGTAAAGTGTCGTGTATTGCCCATTATTTAGCTAACTTGGTTGGATTGGAAAAGGTTAATAAAGATATATATCTTTGGTGTTTCTTTTCCTAGAAAAGGGTATCCAAGGTAAATACTAATTCTCTTGTATATGTTTTCTATGCATATGTCTTATTTCTCTCTCCTTATATTTTACAAGTGGTATCAAAGCCAGATAAGCATACAGTCTCTCATGGGAGTGGCCTAGGTATTTTGTATTGATATCAAAGTAGTAGAGGTGGATTTTTGTTTTGGAAGCCAATAGGAATACATAATCTCATGATGAATGAGAACAACATTTCTAGAGACTATATATTGATGGTATTATGTATAGAGATTTTCACATTGTTTATGTCTACTAAGTAATTCTTCTATATATTTTTGCATACCCAAAAATAGATACAACTTTCATTGAATGAGACCATAAAATTATGTTGGTTATAGCATAAATGCCTTTTTGGAATTCCTAAGAGAGAATTTCTTTAAGAGTTTGTTATGTAGAAGATTGATGTCATGGTATTAATGATAAAGTCATATCCAAATCCAGAAGTATTCCTGGGTTAGTCATTCTTATTCATAAAGACATGTACCTGATTTTTTAGTAGATATGATATGTTTAGATTCATCAGAATAAGTGTGGGTCAAGAAAGTGGGATCTATTATTCATAGATGTCGATGGGATTCTTATGGATCTTATGGGAACAAATTTGAAAAGAAATTCTCAAGAGATAAGTCCAATGATTATGGTTGGAGAGAAGGATGGATTTTTTGTATCAAACATTCCAAGTGACTAGATTGAATACAAAAAGAATGGAAGAGATGTGTCGGTTTAGTTGAAGACCTGCAAATGCAAATTCCCTTGGATGGTTTTAGTTATTAAATATTGAAAGATATTTTTTGACTTGTTCATAGATCAACCTAGTGGATTCCATAATACTTGGGAAAAAATTCATGCAATTTCATGCTTGTGTTGCTCAAGTCTTGGACCGACACTCATGGAGGAACTGATCATGAAGACGTGTGAAGTACCCATGAAGGAGGTGGCTTGCAAGCACCAAAAAAATAATGTAGTAATTGTTGGTAATCATTACTATCAAAAAATGTAGTAATTGTTGGTAATCATTACTATCAAAAGGATACAAGAAGTTGATTGATATGTGGTAGAAAAATCACACGTGGCACTAAGTCAAGTAGATTTGTTTCTTGTAGATGACTTGCATGTGAAAGATTGTTGTCTTGTAGTATCCAAATTGTTGTTTGAAATTCATATACAATCGGTGTAGGTTTCCATGATCGAGTTGGAGCTTGGATCAATTGCAATGGATAATGATAATTGGAAATTGATGAAGAAGAGGATCCAAGGTGGATGAGAATCCATTAGGGGTCATTTATTTATTTTCCCAATATATTATGTGCATTTGATATGGAGTTTTGTCTCTAAGTTAACGGTGTAGGTCATGGATCATATAGTTTAAGTATGGATTAATCACTTTATAGTGATATATATGTTATCAAATGAAACAAAACAAGTTTATATGGCATAATCAAGGAAAAAGCTATTGGGATATGCATGTTTAACCTATACTTTGTGTGACTCTATATGTTAGAGTCATTACTTCCATACTACAATATTGTGTGTCAACTATGGGAAGCTTGGTGTGTGAGATAATCTTGAGACAAGATCTCATGTAATCTGATTATTCATTCAATGAGAAATCTATATTGAAGTGTTCTAGTTACTAGGTTTGTGCAAGAGTATTTCCTCATGGTAAAGAGAGCTTGGACTGATTCACGACAACTCTAAGAATGATTGATGTACAATAACATCTCCAATAAATAGTTATTGGAAATATTTAGGATTTTAGTTGATCACATATACATGGTAATATGATTGTAATACCTATTTAGACATGCATACCTTCGATGTTTTAATTCATTGGTTCACCAGTGTAAGATCCAAATATAGACCTAGGTAAAAAGGGGGCATGTTGCATTCTTTAATATCCAAGGAGGGTAGGTGTTTATCCCAAGTAAAGTTTAAATAGAGAATGTTGGGTTAATACTGACTTAGTCAAAGAGTAATTAAGTTAATCTTGATTATGTTAGTGATGGGTATACTATTGGTGGTTTACAGGATCATGGTATTGGGTAACCCATGGTGTTGTCCCATGGTATTTCATGTGATGAAATTTTTTTAAAGGATTGGAATAATCCATTATAAAGTTCCTCATGCACCCTATTCTTTGGTCGGCTTGGCCGAATTTTCCAAGATTAGTAAAGATATCTATCTTTGGTGTTGGTTGTCCCAGTAAAGGGTTTCCAAGATAAATATTTACTCGCTTGTGCATGTTTTCTATGTGTTTGTGTTATTTATCTCTCTTCAAAGTTTACACTGAAGCATTAGGGGGATTTCCTCCTATAGGTCTTGTTCTTCAACAAAATATGTTTCCAGTTCCCAAGTGCTTGTTGTATTGAACCCTAGACTTAGAACTCATTTGGAACTCACTAACCATGGAAATATCTTGATCTTTTCTTGTTTCCTTTACACATTCATTGAATCCTCTTATATAGGTTTGAGGTGTCTAATATTTTCTCTTCTTTAAGGTTCATTTCACCATACCCAATGCCAAGTGGATGAAAACATGCAATACACCCAACTCAATATACAATTGATTCCTCAAAACTTTCCAATGCCTTATTAGGAAATGAATGTTCATCCCCTTGGGTCCACATTCTCACTAAAAGGTGCATGGATTCTAAGGAATTCCAAGTCCATATAAGGAAATTCTTGCCGACATAAGCAATTCACCAGGAAATTTAAATATTTAGTGTGCATCATTTATCCTTGCCTTTTTTTGCCTCAATATGTTGTGCATGCCTAAACTTATTAAGTAAGGGTTCCTAGTGTTGTTTTAAGGTAAAGGCCTTACATTCCCTCTTACTAAAATTGTTTCCATTATGACAAGGCCCAATCAACACTTGTCTAAGTTCCTTTATATTTCCAACCTCAAACTCTTGGATCTTATCTTGATAATTCCATAGTGCCTCCTTCATCTCCCAATTGTTCTCCTCTTCATCCCTATCTTTCTAGTTGACAAAGTACTCCTAGAACCGATTCTTTCCAAAATGGATGGTCCCTTGTGCCAATACCTTATCCACTTCCAATTTTAGTCTATCTACGATAAATGTAGGGGTTCTATATATGCATACACTACTAGGTTCACCTTCATCAATCCTACAAGAATTCAACTGGATGACATGTAAAATTAGATGATGAACTCTCATGTGTTTTGATATCTCCAACCTATACACAAAATTCCCAATCTTCTCAGGCACCTTAAACACTCCTTCAAATGCCACATCAATTCACTAGACATTTTAACTAGTAGTTTAAACTTCTCTCTACCCAACTTGAGTAGGACCCTATATCCAACTTGAAACTCTATTTCTCTTCTACCATGATTTTCTCAAAGCTTCATCCTCTTAAATTCCTTGACCAATTGAACATGTTATGATTCCAGTTTATCCCAAAGTCCTTTAATGAACCCCAAGGATGATGGGTTGCACCCATAGTATCCTTACAATACTATGTGGGGTGCCAATGGCTACTACCCACCAACCAACTCAAACGGACTATACCCAAAAGCTAAGATATTATACATATTGGAACTAAATTGCACGACATCTAATAAATTTTTCTAGTTTGATTAGTCTACAAAAAAATAAATTCCTTAAGTAATATTCCAAAAGGCCATTGATCCATTCTATCTACCCATCAGTCTATGTATGATAGCTTGAGTTCATCAGTAACTTGGTTCCAACAAGTCTAAAAAACTCTATCCAAAAATGCGCTATGAATATTGTATCCTCATCTGATATAATGTTTAGTGGGAGACCCTAGTACTTGACAACATTTTTGAAGAATATGTTTGCAACCTTCTTTGTTGCATCACTGCTACATAGGGCACCTTCATTGGAATGAAGGTCACATACTTGGAAAACTGGTTCATCACAAACAATATCCCACTATAACCTTGTAAAATAGGTAGTTGAGTGATAAAGTCCATAAATACACTTTCCCAAGGTCTCTCTAGCATTAATAAAGGTTTGAATGGAGCTACCTACATTTTGGTGTCTACCTTGTATTGTTGACACACAATACAACTCTTGACATATTCCTCAATGTTTTCCCTCATCCATTTCTAATAGTAACCTTGTTTCGACAATGTCATCATTATTTGTTTTTTTGGGTTCCTTGCCCAAAGAGAATCATGGTAGTCCTTCAATATTCCTTTATAATGTTAAATGACTTAGGCATGTGCATACATGCGATCACCAATGTAGAAAAATCCATTATCCACCTAAAAATTCCTTATTTTTCCTTTCTTCACCTCTCTTTTAATGTTCAAAATAGTGGGATCCTTTTCCAAACCAAATTTTATCTTCTCTTGAAAGTCTATCAGAACTTGACCTTAACTTCCCTTAGGATTAAAAAAAGGCTCGTTGGCCTCCTTAACTACTACAAGTTGCACTATTTTGCTCAAGAAAATTCCACAACATTCATCTTGCTTGGTCAATACTCAATTTTCATGTCAAACTATGCTAAGAAGTCTTTCTATTATGCTAACTTAGGTGACAACTTCAGATCAATGGAAAAGTAACTTGTTTCCATGTTATCTGTCTTCACCATGAATGGTTTTCCCAACAAGTAGTACCTCTAGGATTGTAGGCAATGCACAACTATTTTCCTCTTTTTCTCATGATCAAGGTACCTATGTTCATCATCACTTAGCTTTCTATTCTAATAGGCTATTGGAAGATATTCATACATCAGAACTCTTCCAACGAAAAAATATAAAGCGTCTCTATGTACTTCAAATGTTTGCTTAAAGTTTGGCAACTTCAACAATAGTTTCATCGCAAGTCCAGACTCCATGATTCTATTCAAATAATGTTTCTTAGAACTTCTTCGAGCAATTACATGGTTTATCCTTCTTCAACAAGTCACTAAGTAGCACTAAAATATTAGAGTAAGCTTCCAAAACCCCGTGGTAATGGTTAGGAAACCAAAGGAAACTCCTTACCTCATGGTTTTTTCTTGGCTTCTCCGAATTCTCAATTGGCCTAATACTTGTAGGATCCATGAGAATGCTTCCTTTTCCTATTAAATGGCCCAAGAATGGAATTTTCTCCGTTGAAAGGCACACTTGGACATCTTCAAGTAAATTTGATTCTTCCTCAGTGCCTCAAAATCCTCTAACAAATGTCTCTTATGATATTTAATTTTCTCACTAAATACCACAATGTCATCCAAATAAACAATCAATGACTTCTCTAATAATGGTTTGAACACATTGTTCACCAAATGAAAAAAATAGCAGGAGTGTTGCACAACCCAAAAATCATAGCAAGAAACTCAAAACTATCATACCTTGTTACACAAGTTGTCTTCGATTCATCTCCTTCTATGATCCTTGCTTGATAGTATCCCTACATCAAGTCCAACTTTGAGGATACCTTTGCCTCAAATAGATTTTTAAAACAGTTCATTAAGGGATATTGATTCTTGATAGTCTACTTGTTAAATATGTAACATTCCAAGCGCATCCTCAACTATGTTGTGTCCTTCTTTAAGAAGAGATCTGGTGAACCATAAGGGGACCATGAAGGACCGATGAAGCTAGCCTTAATGAGATCACTTATATTCTCCCTAAATTCTTCCAAATTAACTCAAAAAATTTGATAAGGAGCCTTAGTTGGAGGTTGTAACCCTAGTTCAAGCTTGATATGATGATCAAAGGTGAGATTAGGTGGGAAGAAATTTGGAAAATACTCTAGCATTTGGTTTTCAAAATCGTTTATCACATCAACAAGTATTGGCATAACAAGGATCCCCACTACTGGAAGCAAGGTCATTTCATCAAGACTTGTGCCACCAAGTGCTACCTTAACAAATGAGCCACCTTCTAGACCACCATATTTTCCAAGAGGTGGTCTTAAATTTTCTCGCATACTAAAAATCATGGACCTAAATGCCTTGTCTAAATTTTTTTTTTTGACATCCTTGGTCATGCAACACTACCTTGCATAAATTGTAGGGGCATGGATAATTTGCGTCTACATGCAACCATACTATGCCTCTTCACTTAGGGTTTTTCTATAACCATGCCCTAAGCTAAAATTGTTATATCTACAACTAAGTTCTATAACACTTAGACTCATGTCCAACTGAGGTCTTAAATAATCAAAGTAATACCTAACCTTATCCAAACATCTCAATTATGTTTCCAAAAAAAATATTCCAAGGAAATAACATTCAACATATAAAGAGGAAAACACATATGTTAAGGTGGCATGTAAGACAAATTCCTAATCTTTATTAATGTGTTGCAAAAACAAGAGTACAACAAGGGTGTTTGACCACTACCTACGACTTGATTTATAGAAGCACAAATAGTCTAAGGAAAAACTACCTTAGTGCCACTCCACTTGAACAATACAAACCTAAAGCATTGGTGGGCTTGCCTCCTACATGCCCCATTCTTAAATAAATTATGTTTCCAGTGTGTAAGTGCTTGCTATGTCAAACCCTAAACTTAACACTCACTGGGAACTCTCTAACATTGATGATCTCTTGATCTCTTCTTGATGCCTTTGCACAATGCTTGCTTCCTCTTATATCGATGATACATGCCTAATTATTTCCCTTCATCAAGATGTATGTCACCATACCCGATCCTAAGTGGACCCAAATGTGCAATACACCCAACCTAATGTGCAACCGACTCCTCAAAACCCTCCAAAGCCTCAAGGTAAGGAATGCTTATCCCTTTAGGTCCACGTTCTCACCAAAAACATGCATGAGCACACAAGGTGGTCCAAATTTATATAAAATTAACTCTTGCCCAATTAAACATTCACCAATTTATCTAATTATTTCTTGCACATCCTCTATCCCTATAACCTTTTCCCTGAATCTACTTAGCATGCTTAATCAATAAAGCAAAGATACCTAGCACCATCTGAAGGCAAAGGCCTTACAAATAGCCTCTCCATTAATCATTCATACAATTTATATTTATTTTTGTGTGAAAATATAACATGATATATAAAATGTATACATGAAACGAAAACATTTCTTGCATATGAAAGTTCCGAAAGTTCCGAACTTTGACAAATGGGAATGTTACTCGATGGCACATGTGATGTGAATATCTTTCTCTGTACTTCTGAATATTTTCCAATTTTTTTAAAGCATGAAGTTCATTCCTTAATCATATATATCAAAAGGAAGGAGAGTGTATTGGAGCTGGTTACCATGATTTAAATATTAAATTTAAATTATATTGATATCAAAATCTACATGTACCGAGTAAGACAATTTGAGTAAAACAAGTAAAAATATGTGTTTGCATGTGGAGAGATCATGGGATAAACCTAGAAGAGATTATGAAGATATAAATACTTAAATAAAGTAAATTTAAATTATATTGATATCAAAATCTACATGTATTGAGTAAGACAATTTGAGTAAGACAAGTAAAAATATGTGTTTGCATGTGGAGAGATCATGGGATAAACCTAGGATATGTTATCAAGATATAAATACCCTAAATAAAGTAGGTCTTGATATTGCTTTTCAACTTCACCCTAAATAAAGTGGGTCTACCATATCCAACTTCACATGAGGTGCAATTTGAGAACAAAGTAGCAAAAAACATGAGACATTTGAATTTATAGTGAAGTTTTATAATTTTTCAATATGTGGTGATGGAATTTGAGTTTGAAGTTATTTCATTTTTCTTATAAAATATGTGTATGTGTATGTATATTGAAGTAAGAGTTATATAATATTAATAATAAGTAAATAATTAAGAATATAAAAGCTTAAATTAATTTTATATTTAATTTATTTTAGGAATAAGATTTTATAGGTATTGTTTTTATTATGAAACATCATTATAAAGTGGTAGACAACACCAACAATAATAGTATAAAATTTATCAAAATTATTGTTATGAGAAAATGTTTGATATTTATATTGGGGTCAATTATAATGAATGTGGCAAAGATGAAATTTTGAATGATAAGGATATAGTGGAGGATGTATATAGTAAAAAAGAGAGATGGAAGATCTTGAAAAAATGTCTTAATAACAAATAACGGTGGTTATATTGGATACAAGTAAGTGAAATAAGCATTGAAGTTATGATGTGAGAGGTAAGTAAAAAAAGGTGATGATGAAGGAAGAATACTTGAGTTAGAATATTTGAATATTTGAAGAGAAAAAGAGAAGAGTTAGTCAATGGTTGTATTAGAAAGAAAGTATATGTGTTAGAAGAATGATCAAGTGGAGAGACATTTTTGTTGGTTCAAAGAGCTAGACTAGGAGTGCTCGTGCATATGCAAGGTGTAGATTTAGTGTTTATAATTGTTTCAAGGGAGGGTTGTGTTTGTTGATAACTCTGGAAAAATAATAAGAAAGGTCGTTTCCAACTTCCTAATGAGGAACAATAAGAGGATGCACTAGTGAAGGAGACTGAAGTAGTTCATATGGTGAGTCTAGAACACATTAGAGACAAATTAGCATATATACTAGCCATTGCACCTTCGATTCATAAGAAAGTATCCTCAATTTCCATGTTAGTAGTAGTTTGAGTGCACCAATTAGTAGTCAAAGGTATACAAGTAGGTAATATGATTATACTAATTAGGAGTATGAGTTTTTCAATTGTAGTTAGAGTGTCTTAAAGAGTTATGTTAGTATATTTGCAAGTGTAGTGAACCAGACCTTGTTAAGTTAGTGAGGACTAAGAGGTTTTATATTATAACATAACCTGTTGAGAACTATGGCTACTACTATAGGAGTTTTTGTGTTCCACCTACCTAATTTTTCAGGAAAAGGTAATGAAGATGTTAAGCAACACCATTTTCTTTGTGATACTATATGGAATACAAGAGACATTGTTGCATATACATGGTGGAATTCCAAATTTCCTTGAGAGGGATGACATTTTGTGGTATGTTGAATATAAGAATATCACCCCTATAAGAATAGTAAGAACCTTATATGAATTTAAATAATGTTTCATTTAACTGAGTTTCAAAAGCCAAAGATGGAACAACATAATATAACTAAGTTGAAATACATCATGTAGAAGATAGGGGAGTCTTCTTGGAAACATGATGATAGATTATGAGATAAATAATTAGGCTTACCTACTAGATCCAATATTTTTACCAAAAGGAGTGGTTTAGAGGTGGACTCCTCCCTCATACTAAGATACTTTTGATGCAACATAAATTGAATAATTATAGGGAGGAATTGGAGAGAGTGATGTGCTTTGAATACATTGTAGGCCTACAAAATAATTCCTCACCCATCTTAGGATAATAATTCCCTACAAAATCTAAGATCTAGAAAAATGTACAAAAGCACAAGAGTAAGTATGGTGCACAATTTGCAAGACAAAAGGCCACTTGAGTAATGATTCCCTGTGACTGAGGGAGACATTTCACTTTAACTTATAGTAGCCCCATTTCCATTGCACCAACAAGAGAATAATGTGAGGTATATAGGAATTATGGCCACCCTCCTATATAGTGTCCTTTACTGCATAAGTAGACTAGTTAACTAAGTACTATGTGTTGTGAGTTTTGCATATCCAACTCAGATAATTTAGAAAAATGTAAGGCCCTACAAACCTGTTGAAGAGCGTTTATGACA
>CBVK0101368782.1:0-12952 GCA_900067695.1 Picea abies | reverse complement strand
AGGGAATGGATCATGACCCTTGATCTTAAAAAAGGCAAGATCTAATCTTGAGCTTTGGATCTAGGGTTGGGGAAGGTGAAAAGACACTTTGGGGGGAAAATGTCATTTTCATATTATAAAAGAATGCATTGAGTAGTGTGCAAGACATGTCGAATTTTGAAAAGACATTGAGAGGAGTTGAGTTAGAGAGATTTTTTGAGTAAACTTGAGAGAATAAAGTGAAGAGTAAAGAGGGCACGTTTTTCAAGGAATGAGGGCATGAATCCTGAGAAAAAAAATTCTGTGAGTTTTGGGCCGAAATATTTTTCTGTTGTGGGAGACCATACTGTACGAATCCGTACAGTTCGTACATCCGTACGGATTTGGCACAGAAATCGAGACATTTTGGGCACGGTTTTCGAGGCAGATTTCAGAATTTTTATGGTTGTTTCTTGGCCGTACGAAACAATTTGTACTGCTGACTGTGGGCATGGAAAACGAGATACGGAGAAGGTCGTACAGCAGTACAATTTTGCCACGAAAAAAGAGGCAGATTTTTGTGGGATAGAGTTGGTGTTGTGAGGTATTTTCCTTGGTTGGAAATGTGGTTTTGTTGTTTTTTACTTTCCTGAAAGATGAATAATAGATCTCTCTCTCTCTCGTTGGCTTTCGCCACATTGGGGTTTTCCCTGCCATTTGCCTAAATTTATGTGTTATGGGTTGTTGTCCACTGTGTTATTTCCGCTACTATTTTGCTTAGCAATGTGTATTTTTGCTTATGAAAATTTCGGAATGTGGGTTTATGCATTTATGAAGTTTATAAAGACAGTTATCTCTAGGTTGCTAAGTGTTTGACAAAATATTAGATTGCTGATTTTTTGTCATTAAAAATCTACAAGCAACCAAAACTTTTGAAAAAACTTAAGAATCCTATGTGTTTGACCCATGTGTTGGCAACCTCTAACTTAACAACCTTTATTGTTGAGTGTGATGCCTCAAGCCATGACATTGGTGCGGTTTTAATGCAAAAAGGAAGGCCCCTTGCCTTTGAAAGCATCCTACTTAAAAAAAAAAACTTACTCAAACCCATTTATGAAAAATAAATGTTGGCCATGCTACATACAGTTAAGAAATGACGTCATTGCCTAATAGGAAGAAACTTCAAAGTAAAAACGGATCATGATAGTTTGAAGTATTTCTTGGAGCAACAATTATCTTTAGAAGAGCAACAAAAATGGATTACAAAGATGTTAGGTTATGACTTTGAAATTATCTACAAAAAAGGAAAGCATAATATTGTGGCGGATGCATTTTCAAGGAAAGAACAAAAAAACAAAGAGTTTTACTATGTGATATTTTTATTCTATAATTTGATTGAGTGGAAGAAGCAAGGATAGAATGGAAGCAAAATCAAAAGGTATGCAAAATCATTCAACAACTACCAAGAAGACCCCAGTGCATTAGATAAATTTGTCAGGAAGAATGATTTGCTATGGTATCATGATCGCCTATATTTATGTAAGAACTCTCAACTCAAACAGAAGATCATTTTAAAATTGCACACTTCTCCTATAGGAGGACATTCAGGGTCTTGAAAACTTACCATGGAATCAAAAAGGATTCTTTCTAACAAGGTCTTAAAACTAATGTTGAAAAGTTAATGGTCGAATGTGTGGCCTACCAATAAAATAAGGGAGACACAAACAAGACACCAGGTCTCCTTACAACCATTAACTATACCAAGTTAACATTGGGAAGAAGTTTCAATGGAATTTATTACAAGTTTACCCAAATCTGAAGGAAAATGTTAGTGGATCGTCATATGCCCATTTTTTTCTCCTTCTCATCATTTTAAAGAATGTCATCATGGTAGTAGTGGATCTTTGCTCTGGATTATTTTTTTGTTTGGGTACTCAATTGGCTCACAGCTAATCTTACCATCCTCACTCCAATGGACAGGCTGAGATTGTAAATAAATGTCTAGAATGGTATCTTCGTTGTTTTGCATATGATAAACATTCACAATGGGTCAAGTGGTTGCCCTTGACAGAGTGGTGGTACAACACATATTTCCATACTTCATCAAAAATGTCTCCATTTATGGCACTTTATGAATATCATCCTCCATCGATCACATCAACCTTGAAAGGGACTACAAAGGTTCAAACAATAGAGAACCACATAGGGCACCAACAAGAAGTTATCAAACTATTGAAGGACTACTTGGTTATAGCACAAAATAGAATGAAACAACGAAGAGATCGACATCGCAAGGGAATTTGAAGTGGGGTATTCGATATTATTGAGACTGCAACCATCTTTTCATACTTCATGAAAAATGTCTTTATTTATAGCACCTTATGAATATCATACTCATCCATCACATCACCCTTGAAAGAGACTACAAAGGTTCAAATAATAGAGGACCACATAGAGCACCAACAAAAAGCTCTGCAAACTATTGAAGGACTACTTGGTTATAGCACAAAATAGAATGAAACAACAAAGAGATCGACATCGCAAGGGAATTTGAAATGGGGTATTTGATATTATTGAGACTACAACCATCTTTTCATACTTATGAAAAATGTATTTATTTATAGCACCTTACGAATATCATACTCCATCCATCACATCACCCTTGAAAAAGACTACAAAGGTTCAAATAATAGAGGACCACATAGGGCACCAACAAAAAGTTCTCAAACTATTGAAGAACTTGGTTATAGCGCAAAATAGAATGAAACAACAAGCAGATCAACATCGCAATGAAAGAGAATTTGAAGTGGGGTATTAGGTATTTTTGAAGCTACAACCATCTTTTCATACTTCATCAAAAATGTCTTTGTTTATAGCGCTTTATGAATATCATACTCCATCCATCACATCACCCTTGAAAGAGACTAAAAAGGTTCAAATAGTAGAGGACCACATAGAGCACCAACAAAAAGTTCTCAAACTATTGAAGGACAACTTGGTTATAGCACAAAATAGAATGAAACAACCAAATCAACATCGCAATGAAAGGGAATTTGAAGTGGGGTATTGGGTATTTTTTAGGCTACAACCATATAAACCAATGTATCCCTCAAGCAACAAAAGGACAATAAATTAACACCCAAATAGTATGGCCCCTATAAGGTGTTACAAAATATTGGAATTATGGCTTACAAATTGGAGTTGTCTCCATCTTCACATGTACATCCAATCTTCCAAGTTTCTTGTTTAAATAAGATAATCGGAGATAAGATCTCAGTCCAAACTATTTCACCAATGATTAATGAAGAAAGGAAAATCATACTAGAACTAGATACAATCATTGAAACAAGGATGAAGTAGTTGTGAAATCGAGTTATTACTGAGTACCTTGTCAAATGGAAAAACCTACCAGTGGAAGAAATGACATGGAAAGATGACTTCATGTAGAGACACCCACGGTTAGTCAAGTGTTGAAGACCACTTGTTTTAAGGGGAGGACCATGTTAAACTCTAGAGAAAGCCCCATGTTAAGCATAAAACCCTTTATTAAGTCCTAGATGTTGAATTATTACATTTCTAGTGTTATATTAGCAGATCAGCTAAAACTTTTGTTTGTACACTTTCATTATAATTGTACCATTTGTCTAGAGAGAGAGACCTAATTTTAAGATCATCTTATCTTGTCTTGTACATTGAATGTATTGTTAAAAGTAGTTCCCCCCTAGAAGTGCATTATTATTCATCGACATTTTATCATTATCAAAACATTGGTTCATAACAAGGACAGTCGTGCTTTTGTTCATGATGTTTTTTTTGAGATTTGGCATTAATTGAGAATAGTGGTACTATTTGTTTTGTGGACACTGAGGTGCAAGTTTGTTTTTTTATCACAAAGTTGGTTCTTTCTCTGTATGTGATTCAATATGGAACGCTGAGGTTCACCATCTATTGTTGGCAAAAGGGGTTTTGCTCATCAAAGATGCCCCATCTTTGGATTGCACAAAGTACTCCATATTTATTTCTGTTTTAGTAGCTCTTAGAAAAAGGTTATGAAATCCACCATATATATAATTTTATTTTTTTTTTATAGTAAATTTTTCATAGAAATATAAGACAATTAAAAACACATACATTTGAATGAGATCAATGGTGACAAAAAAAATTCCTCCGCCAAGCTTGTAGAATATGAATTTAAGATGATTTAAGAATATAAGCAAATTACATAAGATCCAAGTGACAGTTAAAACTTTGAAGAGTTGACACTAACAACAACTAGAGATTTACCAATGCCCCATCTTTGGATGGCACAAAGTACTCCATCTTTCTTTCTGTTTTAGTAGCTCTTAGAAAAAGGTTATGAAATCCACCTTATATATCATTTGCTTTTTTTTATTGTAAATTTTTCATAGAAATATAAGACAATTAAAAACACATTAAAAAAGACATACATTTGAATGAGATCAATGGTGACAAGAATCTGGTCAAAAAATTCCTCCACCAAGCTTGTAGAATATGAAGTTAAGATGATTTAAGAATATAAGCAAATTACATAAGATCCAAGTGACAGTAAAACTTTGAAGAGTTGACACTAACAACTAGAGATTTACCGAGATTTACCGAATGATCGGAGTTGACACCAACAACCACCAGAGATTTACCATTTCTTTACGGGCCCTATCGAACATAATGGTAGGGCATTAGTAGTCACAAAGGCAAAACCAGTGTGTTACGATGAAAAAAAAGTCAAAACAAACCTCTAAAGTTCAGAAGATGAGAGAGAATGGGAAAAAGTTATCATTCCAAAAGTGTGGACAAGGAAGAGGTGAAAATCCCATCCAGAAAGACCTCAGAATAAATCTTGGAAAAAAAGTCAAAACAAACCTCTAAAGTTCAGAAGATGAGAGAGAATGGGAAAAAGTTATCATTCCAAAAGTGTGGACAAGGAAGAGGTGAAAATCCCATCCAGAAAGACCTCAGAATAAATCTTGGAAAAAAAAGTCAAAACAAACCTCTAAAGTTCAGAAGATGAGAGAGAATGGGAAAAAGTTATCATTCCAAAAGTGTGGACAAGGAAGAGGTGAAAATCCCATCCAGAAAGACCTCAGAATAAATCTTGGACATGGTTTAGCATGCAACAAAAAATCGCCCATGGCCACCCCTCCCCTATGTGGGCATAGAACTAGGTGATTAACCCAAAGATGTAGGGAAGACAGTTAAGACCAGGCACATGTCTTCTCTGATTTTGTTTGAACCAATTATTGGAAGTGTATAAGAGAATAAAATGCTTACATTCTCACGTCAAAATATTGAATTCTATAAAATTTAGGCGAGTTAGTATCATTTTACAATTCTGGCCAATGAAGCTTAAGTTTATTAGAATAGTTATGCAATATGATCAGGTTGGTGTATGATAAGATATATAATGTCAAAAGACGCCAATAACACGTGGATAATTAAAAACATATTTCCTTGAACAAAAAGCCTACTAAACTACATTTGCATCAATCCACGTAGTTACTGCACATAAGCATTATCAGCCTTCGACCTCTCCATATGAGTTAACCTTTCACAACAGTCTTGGTATTAAAGAATCATGTAATGTACTCCTGAATTCCATTTAAAATTCGGCAGGGAACGCAAACTAGATAAGAACTAGCCTCGAAGCAAATATAAAGTGAATACATCCATATAACTTTTTTAGACGAGTATTTTGATATTGAAATCAAAATCAATTCATGAGAAAAGATTTCTACTATTGTCCTACCATGATAAAAGGAAACAATAGTTTAATGGCCCTTGGAAATGTTCATGCAGCTTTATAAAGCAGTTCATGTGCCATAACAACCTGCCCTGTTAGTTTTTTAAGAATTGCATCAAGCAACATTTCATGCGGGCTACACAGAAAGAGCAGGCTTTCTTTAGCTTATAAGCAAGGAGGTAGCTACCCTCTGCCATAATCACCTAGCACTTGCACACAGCCTCAGTCCTTTTAAACATGTGTCATGAGGGTGAGGCAGACCAGGCAGCCCACTGGAAGAAAAAAACCCTGGACAGTATGTCTACCTCAACATGCACAAATACACCCCATTTGCAAGTTTTGTAAGCTTTGATAATTTTTAGTAAATGAATATGTATTAAATTATCTTTAGAAGAAACAATTCTTTTACACAAACACTGCCAGGATGGATGAAACCTTAACCCTGCAGGATATAACTACCATGAGAGTGTGCAATGGAAAGAAGAAAACCTGAATGTTACTACCAGGGAATGATGGAGTTTATCAATTGCCTTACCACAAATAAGTCTTACAGAGGCATACCCCACAAGGCCTGCACCAAAAAAAAGGCAGACTACATTTGGCTAAGATGGCATGTCTGCAGGGTATCTATCCCCCACCCACCAATATCACCCAGGACTTGCACCTGGCCTCATCCCTAAACTCATGCCATGTGGGTGAGGCAGACAAAAGGAAAAACAAAACCCTGGACAGCTTAAAAAAACAACTTCACTAGTGAACAGATACCCATTTGCCAAAACAAGCTTTTTATGTACTGATCATGTATTAGAAAAAACCTTCAGCCCACAGAAACAAATATTTTACACTGATACCGACAGGATACTTACCAGCAGAGTGATAGCAATAGTAATGACAGTGGCAAAGGAAGAAACCTGAACGTTAACTACCAGGGAGTAATTGTGATTTACCCATAGAGGAAAAATTCTAACATTAGACATGCAAGGAGAAGTTGATAAAGCTCAAATTACAAGTTAGATTGAGCTAGGACCATAGCGATCAGGATTCAAATTTGACAAACCACACCTGTTGCAAGTCTATCGCAATGTAAGTGCCAATTGCCAAACTGGCAGCCATGTTTTAACACACTTAATCTATCTGATCAGCTCCATGGTAAAACACAACATTTGCAAGATTTGAAGTAATGCTTTTCCTCTAATCACACCTAGAAACAACAAAATAAAGATAGTTGATGCTCACCAATGTACGAGCAATGTTTCTTCACTACATTGTACAAGCATTGTTTAATCACTGTGTTTCAGTTTGAAAGGTAAATAACCGTTTACTTAGAATTCAGATGGAATACCGGATTCGAGATTGGGTGGAACAACAGTCTCCTATCTCTCAAAAGATGGAGCCCGTGTTTTGACCCAAGGCTGGAGAGATCATCTATACAGCCAGTATGAATCAAACTTCCCAGTTTACCATTAGAATTCTGGTCAGAAGATGTATTAAAAGTTATAGGGAACTCTATAGGATCCTTCGTAGAATCAGGCAAGGGTTACACAAATTCAAGTCAGCACACAATTGCTTGGATATTGGTGAAGGTAGACTTGCATGAAAGGCTAGACAAAGAAATCTCTCTGGAAGTCAGAGTAAAGTTATTGTCAGGTTATTGACTATGTAGGGATTCCCTTTAGATAAGCACGATGACAATCTTGTGGATATGTTGGAGATTGTAAGCTCAAATTCACAAAAAAGTCTGGAGGAAGGATTCAGTCATAGATTCACTGGCTAAGGGTACACAGCAGCGTCCTTGAGATGGGTCCATGAAATCAGCAAGACCAGTCCAAATGAAGGGAGCGCAGCTGCTGGAGATCCTGGTGACTCATAACACAGAACCCAAAAGCCCAGACTTGGTAAGCTCAAATTCACAAAAAAGTCTGGAGGAAGGATTCAGTCATAGATTCACTGGCTAAGGGTACACAGCAGCGTCCTTGAGATGGGTCCATGAAATCAGCAAGACCAGTCCAAATGAAGGGAGCGCAGCTGCTGGAGATCCTGGTGACTCATAACACAGAACCCAAAAGCCCAGACTTGATCTGCCTCAGCATCAGATGATAACACAGAACCCAAAAGCCCAGACTTGATCTGCCTCAGCATCAGATGCACAGGACGTGACCCAGAAAGTATTGCTAGAGCTAAGTATTCCTTCAATCTGGGTAAGCTCTCATTTATTTTCCCAAAAATGATGCTTTCAGGAAATTATGTTCAAAAGTTACTCATAGGGGAAAGGGGAGTTATTGTTTCTCCCTAACATTCCTTCACTAGCGAGGAAAAAAACCCAGATTCAGAGATAGAAAAACCTGAGTGTATCTCCAAAGTTGAAGAGGTCAAATGCGGTCATGGGGAAGCCATAGATGACCAAATTAATATCCAGGAAAACTAGGAGAACATTGCAAAGAACCTTTACATAATCAAAAGAGGGGGATCCCTCTCTTCTGAGCAGAACAGATATGCCCTACCTCCCAGACATCTCTTCTGAGCAGAACAGATATGCCCTACCTCCCAGCCTACATGGGAGAAGGATCTAGAATTTAAGGACAATTGAAAAAATTTATGAAGGATTGGGACTTTCTTTGGGTTGACTCAGAAGGCAGATCAGGGGAGTATTCACTTTGTGGAAAAGGGGGCCCTTCAGATTATCTAATTCAATTGTTTTTCAATCAGCATTGGAGCAGAGCTCTAATCTTTCAGGAAATTGGGGGTTTTAATTACATAATCAACATATATGGGCCCCATGACAATAGGATTGATCACTGGGAAGGGCAACTATCCAGGAGTGCAATTCAAGAGAAAGAATATAATACTAAGTGTAGCCCTAAATTTTACAATTAGCAGAGGCGATTCCTAGGACACTTTTCTGCAAGAACAGATCCCCTAGCTGATTTCTTTCTGAACAAAATGGAGGAATCTGAATTGGTAGGATGTGAACCCACAGGGATACCCCCCCACTGGAGGAACCATACAACCTAGTGAAGCAAGAGAGGCCAAGAGGCTAGATAGATTTTTTAGTTCTCAATCAATGATAACAAATCAAGTCAGGATCAGTACTTGGGTGGAATTATAAGCGGAATCTGACCATCATCCAATTTTTCTTCAGTTAGCAAAGGAAACATGTAAGCCCTCAAATCCTTTCAAATTCAACTCTAGCTGGTTACAGGAAGAAGATTTCATTCCTCTAGTCAAATCTATGTGGAAGCATTATGATTTCACCGCAGTAGAATCTACAAGCATTCAATTTGCCACTAGTCTTGACGAGGTAAAAAAGGTTGTATCAGCCTGGGCCTATGAAAAGAGAATTAAAAATGACCATGTCCTAACAGAAATAAAGCCAGTATAGCATATATTTAAAAAGAGCATTATGCAAGCTGTATAGATAAAGAAACCAAAGCTAAACTAAAAATTTTAGAACAGAAAAGGAGAAAAAACATGTTAGATGAGGAAGCAGCTTGGCGCTTAAAGAACTCAAATTTTTTTCATAATTTTGCTAACCATAGGCAGAATATCAACACCATATGTAAAATGGCAGGAAAAGATGGATCAATAGCTACCTCATACAAATATATTGCAGATTTAGGAGTAGCCCATTTTAAGGGAATTTATAAAGAGGATGATAGAATAAATATTGTAGAGCTAGTTTAAGATGACTTAATATTTTCCCAGTTTTGTGGCAGAGGAGGCTAATGAGGCACTCTGATAGATCCAATATCGAAGGAAGAATTACAAACAGTTCTGTATAGTTTCCAAAGGGATAAGAACCCTCAGCCACTTATGGCTAGATGATAGAATTATTCCAGGGATTCTATGACCTCCTTGAAAAAGACCAACAAAGAGTTGGTGACGAATACAGAAAAACACACAGGATTTTGGGAGCTTTTCATTGAACATTTCTGGCTTTAATCCCAAAAATATTATATAAGCCAGAAACTTTTGATTATTTCAGATGCATGTCACTGTGCAATTGCATCTACAAAATCATTGTAAAAATTATTGAACAAAGAATCTAAAGCCACTTAGCTGATTCCATTTAATCAGAACAATTTGACAACCTTCCTGGAAAACAAATCCATGATGGAATGGGAGCAGCCCAAGAAGGAATGTATACCATCAAACCAAAAAATTGTAAGCAATGGTGGTGAGGATGGATCTTTCCAAGGCATATGGCAGAGCGAACTGGCTCTATTTAAGACTGCTCATCCATATAGGGTTCAGTGTGCAATTGGTTAACTGGATAATCAATTGTCTTTTCTCAGTATCTTTTGCAATTCTAATTAATAGCTTGGCCTATTCTTTGTTCAGACCCACAAGAGGCCTTGGGTAGGGTCCAGGGATGTCCATTGTCACCTCTGCTCCTTTTGATTGTAGAAAAGGTCTAAACAGAGATATAATCGAGTCAAACAGAACTGGAGACTTGACAGGTCTACAAATAGGAAGAGCCATAAACCTGACTCATTTTCTTTTTGTTGATGATGTTTTGCTTTATGATGATGGGACTAGGAGAGATGTAATTAAGCTGAAGGAAATACAATACCTATATTGCCTAGCTACAGGAATGACGAACATGCAAAAATCCTCCATATGCTAAAAGAGGATCAAATCAGGAATATCCTACAGCTCTTCCTTTACAAGTGTACAGACCTTCAGGAAGAATTTAAATATCTGGGTTTTTTCATAAAACCTAATAACTAGGGAATGAATGATCGCAAATAGCTGCTATCAAAGGTGAAAAAAGGGATAAACCTTTTTGGTGCAACAGATGGTTATCTAGAGGTGGAAGATTAATTCTTGTTAAATCAACCTTGAAGGCAATCCCAGTCAACTGGCATACATTGGCCTATATTCCCCAAAGTATTCTAGAGAAAATCAGGAGAACAAGCTTCAGATTTCCATGGTCAAGGAATAAGGAGAAAGAAGGCATACCTCTGGTAAAATTTCAAGATCTAGCAAAAGCCAAAAGAACTGGGGGGATGGCCTTAAAAACATATATCATTTTGGGACAGCATTAAGCACCTAAATGTGTGTGGGTGGCCTCTGGGACATACTTCCAAATTCAGCAGAGTCCCACTCATGCTCATAGCCAACAAAACAGAGACATAAAATATTGTTTATAAAGAGGCAATCATTTGTGATGAACCTTACAAAATAGTATCGGACAGAAACTCTTGTATTCTATGCCCTCAAGGGTATCTATTAATTTGGTTCCCGCAGAGTCTGCTGTGTGGGGCTCTTGGAACTTCCATGGATTTGTATTGGTCCTTAAAATATCTGCACTGCGGGCAGAGTTAAAAATCTAATGACCATTATAAGAATATTTCTGCACTGCGGGCAGAGTTAAAAATCTAATGACCATTATAAGAATATTTTTCCAATCAATTGAAAAAATGAGAAATCACCACTAATTTTCCCTTTACTGGGTCTCCCGGGCAGTTCTCTGATGAAGGAGTTCAAAGATATCCAGAATAGAATCAAAAGTTGAACTGGCCCTTTACCAGTTCTATGGGGCAAAGTCCAGACCTTGGATGAATGAGCTTAAAGATATTCCAAGCACCCACCAATTCCCTACAGAATGTAAATGTCATGAGAGAATGCAATGGAAATAAGAAAACCTGAATATTACTATCAGGGAATGTTGGATTTTCTAAATTGCTTCACCACAAGTATCAAGTCTTGCAGAGGCATACCCTGCAAGGCCTGCACAGCAAAGAGCAGACTACCTTTGACAATGATGGCATGCCTGAGGGGTATCTATCCCACCAATAATAAATATCACCTGAGACTTGCACCTGGCCTCATCCCTAAACTCATGCCATGTGGGTGAGGCAAACAAATGGAAGAAGGGAACCCTGGGGGTCAGCTTAATAGGCAACTTCACCAGTGAACAGATGCCCCATTTGCAAGTTTAATAAGTTATTATTGTACTGATCATGTATTTTACACTGACACAAATATTTTACACTGACACTCACAGGATAGCAATGAAAATACAATAAGGGTGAGAATGGCAGAAACCTGAATATTACTACCAGGGAGTAATTGCGCTTACCCATGAGTTGAAAATTTCCAACATTGGACATGCAAGAATAAGTTGAGAAAGCACAAAGGCCATAGAGATCGGGATTCAAATTTGACAAACACCACCTGTTTTAAGTCTGTATCAGAATGCAAGTTCCATTTGCCAAACTGACAGACAGGCTTTAACACAGAATAAATCTATCTGATCAGCTCCATGGTAAATAATGACATTTCCAAGCTTTTAAGTAAAGTTTTTCCTCAAATTACACCTAGAAACAATAAAATGAAGATAGTTGCTGCTCTACATTTTACAAGCAATGTTTCATCACTCCATTTTACAAGCAATGTTTAAGCACTGCCTTTCAGTTGGAAAAGTAAAATAACCATGAACTTAGAATAGCATTACAATAGGACAATAGAATATTATTTCAATAGTGCTAATTCAGAAAGTAATCCTTGCTCTAGAGGTGAATCATGAAAAGCATTAGTTTAAAAAAAAGATAAATAAACCAAATTTTAAGAGTTAAAATTTCACTTACGAATCAACAACAGAAACATAGAAATCAATGAGACTTGTATGATACCGCTTCAAAAATTCAAATTTAATATAAAACTTTTCCAGTCAAAAATAGCATTTTACAAAGAAATGGGTTTTCAGAGAAATTCCTCAACATCATTAAAAGCATCAATCCATCTATAACAAATGTCAAAGCCCTTGTGGCCACAACAACTCCCATCAGAGGTATACTAAAACTAGAAACCAGAGCTGCCTCTTCATCGTTTTCCACCTCCACCCCCAAGTTTGGGACCTTTGGAAATGTTACCCTTTGGTATGTTACCCTTTGTTTGTGCTTTCTGACCCTTTGAAACAGTCTCGGCCTTTTTCGCTTTCTTCTCGTCTTTAGTCTTCTTTATTCTTTCTTTGATTTCCCTGATATTTAATAGTGAAAAACTATATCAGGAATTGGAGCTTACCGAGTAAGAAAACACAAGCATTTTACATGTTGATGATTCATGAACACAATAAAATTCAGCAATTGTTCAGCCATGCAATTTTAAGCAGAAAGGCATTTATATAATTGTCAGAGGAAACAATGCTTTTGTCATACTTTAGAGCAGCTTCACGAGCAGCAGCTCTAACTTCCGTCTTCTCGGTTCTCTTTTTCTGGATAACTTCCAAAGAAG
>CBVK0101368777.1:0-14218 GCA_900067695.1 Picea abies | reverse complement strand
TGTCAGAAAATTGTTTTGAGCCAATTGGAAAAGGTGGGTGGCCACTGATATCCACCTAGATCAATTGTCCCTCCTCATGAGGCAATGTTCTCCATTGCGTTGAGTGCCCGGGGGAGAGAAAAAAATGTTTTCCGAATCTAAATCTTGGTGAGCTGCTTGCCTTGCTTGAGATGTCCTGCTTCTCAGTTTGTGGAAGTTTGTCACAAACCCATTGAGGTTGATGATTTTCAACAAGTCGAGCTACACGAGAGGATGATGTGCAAAAGGAATATTTGTTCTTTTCTGCAACCTTGTTGATCTGCTTTTTAGACTTTCTCTTTGTACTTCAAGTCTAGGCAAAAGGGTCTCCTCTTTACTAGTTTAGCATCTGATTTTAACTAAATCTTCATTTCACCAAGGGATCTTGCAATCCCCTTGATCTTTGAGAATCTCCTAGGAAGGAGGACTTCATACTCTTCCACCAATTCTACTACTTGCGTTACCATTTCTTGGTCCCAATAGTCACCAATTATGTCCATATTTTGTGCTTCTTATGTGCCTATATTATGTTTCTTTGTCTTTAATGGGTAGCCATAGTCTGGTGTAGTGTTAATAGAGGCCTTTCCTTGAACCGTGTGTTCTCCCTCTGTCTTGTTGATTGGTACCTCACTGATTTATTATTCCTTCTCATTTTCACTATCACTTTTCCAATAGTATATGGCCTATTTCATTTTTTCCATCTTCTTGTGGTATGCACAGATGAATTTTTATGTGATGTGTTTAGGATGTCAATGGAATATGAAATCATTAATTTTTAAGAGCACCAGCCTTTGCATTGGGATTTCTGACGTGGATTTAAATGTTGCACATAACTATCTGCTTACCTTCCCCCAGTTCCTTGCTTGTCTTCTTATTTCCTCCTAGATGTACCAGCTTCTAGGTACCATATTCATAGTATGTACAAATCTATGGACCCATTGTGTGCTAGAAATATTCTTGGTTGTCCAACACCTTTCATAAAAACAAATGCGCTCTTGAGGGTCTTCAGTGCCCTTGTACCAGTTCATCAATTCAAAATTTGTCGAGGGATGAAATCTTACCTTGATCTATTCTACCACGTGTGCATGCTCCTTTAGATTGGCGTAGTGCGTTTCCTACAAGTGCACAAGTGTTCCTTTAACTATTGTGTCCATGGCCAAAAATATTTTTGTCATAGGAACCAACTCTATCATGTGTGCTAAGAATGTGTTTATCGAGTTTGTTCCATCAAACCTTGATACATCCCACAACTCTGAATCAATCTAATGCACTACCTTGGTGATTCATGCACATTTCCTGGTTGATACCTGATACAGCTTGTTCTTCCATCTGTCCATAGCATCTTCCAAATTTGTGTCATAGGAGCCAACACTTCATCGTCTCGGTTCATCATCGACTATTGGATTAACATAATCCTCCCTACATCTTGTGATGTTATATATGTTTTCTATGATAGAACTTTGTGCATCCTCATTCACGGGATCGTTATACTTATCGCCCTCATTTGGATCCAATGACGCAATAACGTGCAAGGTGTCTGTCTCAAAGGACATATGTCATTGCTTCAAGTTCAGTATTGCATTGTTATTGAATTCCCAATCAACTCAAAGTAGAGATGTATAAGGGTCTGAGGAATCCATAATCTCAATCACCTCAAAGTCTACTTTGGTTTGTAACCCCTCAAAATTCCCTTCCATTTTCTCTAGCCTATCAATAGGATAGATTTTGTATTGGGTGGCAAGCCTGAGTCAAATATGAGACCACACCAATTTTGGTTTACCCATCAACTCCCAAGATTTCTTCGGCAATATGTTCACATCAGATCCTAAGTCGAACATTTCGTCATCCATTTTGTAGTTTCCTAGCTCAACTATCATCTTGAATTCTCTTCCCATGAGATTTTGTCTGCTCACCTGGTGCACATCCCATTTTGGAAGTAGGGAATAAATATCCATTGTGTTATCCTCTTCTCTTGTACATCTTGTTAACACGTGGGTCAATTTCTTTGCATCTCCAAGATCACTTAACATCTTAAGGTAAAAACACAAGAAGTCACTTACTTGTTTTTTGGGTCAACCTTGTAGTAAGTGTTGAGTTGCATTTCCTCTCACACCATGTGTCACAGCTCTTCACACAAACATTCCTCTTCCATTGCCTTATGTTTTGATTTTTGTACTTCCACATGCACGAGGGCTTCTTCCCATGCACTGCAATTATTCACATGCATGGGATTCTTCCAATGCCCTCTTTATCGTGCACTACAATTCCTCATGTGCATTGGCTTCATCGAGTGCCCTCTATGCACTACACAAGAACTAATTTTGTTGCGCTGCATCAAACTTTGGAGGTGCTTGCGCTACTTTTTTAATCTTTCCTTCCACATTTTGACCTGAAATTTCTCCTCATTCTAGGTCCATTCTTGTATGGATTCCCCCTTAGGTTACCAATCGTACATCAACTTCTTCTTTTGGCTTCTAACCTTCATGCATATCCATAGTCGCCGTATTTCAATGCCCCTTCTTCTCTTCCCATTTTTCCAACAAGTATGGGAAATCCTTCATGACATGATCTGCACTATGGAAATATCCACATAGTGCATGGGACTTGGTATAGAATCGCAACAAGTGGCCTAATTCATCACAATTAAAGTAGGTAGGTGGTCTTCCTCTACCACCACAGTATCCTCTTCCTCTTCCTCATCCATATCCTCCTCTCTGACCTCCTTAGTATCCTCCTATGTCAAAGCCTTTGTGGTCTCCACCCTTCTATTCTTCCTAGACCTAGAAAGCATCTACAGTGTGCTCTTGCATCAGATGTAGAGATCGACTATTGTTTACATCATGATTTAATCAATCATGATCTATGTGTGGTATTTGTAAAACTCGCAAAATGGACTATGCATGGTCTTTTGATACTTTTGTAGTGTGGGGAAACAAGGAGGTATATGACCCCATTGTCGACAAATCTCACACCACTCTATTTGTGATCTTGTTGGAAACAAGTTTGGCACACCCATCTCTATGTAATTCCCCAACATAGTATACGCGTTCATGTGGTGACATTTGGTGCAACATGTAGTACACTACACATTCTCATGCACTACCTTAGGCTTATCCATATCTTGTAGTTGCATGGTGAGGTTCCCGAGATGAGATTGTACATGTGCCAACCCTGCTAATGTTTCTCCACCTTCTGGCATAGCTTCTAAGAACATCACAATTTCCATAGCCTCCGCCTTGGTCCTCACTTTTCGCTAGGTAAGCGAGATGAGAATATGGGGTAAGAGTCCTACAATAAACCATTCTCTATGTTGGATGCCTTGGATCTAAAATGTCAATCTATCCAACAAAATTTTGAATCACTGCTCATAGTCCCACATAGTTTCTCCAACTTCCTACTTGATCTCTTTGATCTTAGTGATGCATTGTGATTTTGACTTAGGTTTTTGAAATTCCATAACTAGATCTCTCTTTGCCTCTATCGGGGACCTTGCTTGTCCCACTAGTGCAGTAGCCTTATACTGCATGTACCACGTCAGAGCTTTGTCCCTAAATGTGGCCTCCAGTTGTGCAATCTTGGATGCCTCATCCATGAATCTCTGAATCACAGACCATATAGCTTCACATGTAAACCAATGATGTTTTGCATCCTCTCTTCCCATCCCATGAAATGTAGGAAGCCTCAGAGTTGAGTCTTGGTTTGTCATACTTGATCTAGAACTTTGTCTTCCTGACTAACTACTATTTGTTGTTGATATTGATGCTTTTCCTTACGAAGTGTCACTGACTTTTGTGTCTCTTCCACTTGCAACGTTTCCTTCTCTTTCTTCTACTCTCTCTTCTTGTACTTCTCTTACCTCTACACTTTCTTCAGTTATTTCTTCTTGATGACAAATGCATAAAGGGGTTGGTTCAAAGAGGGGGTTCCTCCATACTCTTTCATCTTCTTCGATGAGGGATCCAAAAGAGCTCCCTATCTCTATCCGCACATGTCTTCCCATAAGCACCAAGGTCTCTGCTCCTTGGAGGACTCCATCACTATCTTTTGTTGTGTTGGCACTACTACTTTGTGCTCCATCTTCCTCTGATGTGACTACATATCTTACTATCCCAAGGGGGTCTGACTTCAGGTTCTTCAATCCTACTCCCATTACTAGTATCCTCTCTTGATACCTCATCCCTAGGAAAAATTCTCTGCAATATTCTTTCTCCTTTTGTGCTTCTCTCTGGCATGGATATTTTTCCCGCACATCCTTATGGCGTGGTTTATTTTCCCTTTATATTGGATCTTACCACTTGTTCTTCGTGCCTTTCTTTCTTTTCCTTGCTTCTCTTCTCGAATTTCCTTCTTAGCTCAACTATTCTTGCATATCCTTCAGCTCTCTTTCTCATCTTCTCTTCCGAATCCATTCTCTTCTCACCTCATCTCATTTTATTTTGGATCATTTTTGTTGGATCCACTTCTTTCTTCTTCCACCTTCTTTCCATCCCCCCCCCTCCATGCAAGGGGGTTTACTTGGTAATTATATCAATATCCATGTGCATTATCCCCTTCTCCATGAACAACATCTTTATCCAAAGAGGTATTTCTTCCAATAATATCCTTCTAAGGATGGCTGCAAATTTTCTTTAGACACTGCTAAAGGACTCGCTGCACTCAATAGAAAACTCAATAATATACCCTTCTTTCACATGCTCAAAATAGAATTCAGTAGATCTATCCCACTTATTATCCATATATCTCAACCTATTGATCATATTCTAGTCCCAAACTAGTGATTCATGGGCTCCCCATGCAGATTTAATATGTTTCTACCTCTTTATCCACTCATGCAATAAACAAGGAAACTCGGCAAAGAAAATTTCATATAAATCTATATAGATTTACCTTTGTTCCCAACGTTCGAGGTTAATCTGCAAGTTCTTGGTCTCTCATCATGTGAACTCATCCTCCTTCTCAGATAGCTATTCTTGTATCTCCTTCTGGCGACCAATATCCAGCCTGCTACGCAGCATTGAATGTTGCGGTAGGTGGATTATAGGTCGTCGGATCTAAATTGCTTTCAGATATGACGACCTATAATCCACCTGTCGCAGCATTCAATGTTGTGTACCAGGATGGATATTGCTTTCCATCTCCTTCCTAGAATATTTTCACCTCATTTTATTTCTTCAACATGCAGTACAAAACCTTCAAGTCCTGGCAATGGAACCATTTGTTGGCTTGACTGGGGGGTTTCAAACTCAAGGTTCGATAGGCTTTACCAACGAAACCCCATAGGTGCCAACATATTCAATCTTCAAGGACTAAAGAAGGTCTCACCTGAGATGCCATGAGAATCCTAGAGACCATTGGTCTTGTGTAGGGTGTGAAGGAATAAAACACACAGGAAACTTTTGTGAACTAGTCAATTAGTCATTCATAACTACCACAACTTACTACACAAGACAATGTAAAATAGGCATATATTTAGACCATAACTCATTAGATACAGAGATAAATATGATTAATACTTTATTCATTAACATCAAAGGCATTCAAATACATTTCCATACACAGAGGTTGAAACTTGCTCAAGATGCATTAACAGTCAAGATAGAGATGAGCCATGCACTTAGATCTACTTTCTCTGTCATATTCAAGCAGACAATATCTTTGAGCATAGCCATAACTGATACAAAACAAAAATGGATCTCTAACTCTTCTACAACTTACACATTATTCTACTACTCATTCTCTGTAGTGAAAAAAAATCCAACCCTTACATATCTGCCTGCATCCCCCCATAATTCCATGAAAAATGGCAATCATAACAAACTTTCTAGCTCATCCACAACCTTGACCATGACCAATCAGGTTGTTACAAAAAAAATTACAATGATTCCTAAATATCTTTGCGGATATAACCTACATGTAGTCTCTTTAAGTCCTTCTGCACATTACAAAATGGGTTGGTGTGCAAAGTAAATCCTTGGCTAGCACAAACACTAAAAATTGGCACCATGCAATGCATAATATTGAGTGTGCATGCAGTGTTGACTTGTGGCATGTGTGTAGTCTTCAAACCCTTAGGTGCCAACACTATGCTCTATTATCTTTGCTTCAGTTATCAAAATGAAAATACAAAGGAATGGGCACTCACTATGGAGTTTATACTCACTATGGAGTTTATATGACACTTTGGTCTAAAAGGTTGCTACAAAATATTCCTCCTCCTCTGTTATGCTCTCAAAATATCACTCCTATATGTTTTGCTCATCTATGGAACAAGTACAATACTAAATAATGGAACCATTTCTCCTCCTAGAGGCCTGGTATTTAACATAGCCCCATAGTCATCTAGGGTTAGGGATTTTGCATCATGAACCCTCAATTAGTGATAAGGTTTGGACCTTCTAGAATCTTCTTGAAAGTATACACGTGGCTAGCCCCATATGTGTGAGTAAAGGGGGTTGACGTAGCATCCACTCATACCATGGTGGTCAACAAGGTAGGTCAACTTGCAGGAGGTATAAATTTTGCATACAAGCTTCGATCGAGGTGATTTTTGCACCATTGGAAAGGTCTCGGTGTGTAGATCAACATCAAGGCTGTGGGCACAATTTCTATATGTCGTAGCCTCAAAAAAATGTTGTTTAATCCCTCAAAATGAATCCAGATGTTTATGAACCCCAATTTTCCAAACTAGGACCTACCACTAAAATGACCCTGCAAGTCGATTCCTCCAATTTTTTCCACCCAGAAAGTACCAAGATAGATGACAAATTATATGATGATCCAGTCCGGATCAAAAATCATAGCCCATTCAAGTTCCAATAAAAGAATAAACACCATAGTAGTGTGATAAAGACTATCAAAGCCCTCCTATCTCTAGCGCTAGCATCATCAACAATTTTATGAAAGGAGCTTGCTATGGATGTTATTACTTCTCTCATCGTCCTTAAACAATTAACAATGATTTTAGTGAATGATTGCAAGCGGTTGTAAAGAATAATTAACTATGCAACTATAAAAATGTCACATCATGTCTATTTGTTGGAGCAACTATAGGTATATCGAAGGCATGCTGGACAATGACAGCCCTACATTACCAATGGGCAACTGATGGACTGAGAATTATGTGAAAATGGTTCACAATGGCACAAAGTATGGAGACATGCAATTGATCTCCAAGGCCTATGATATGTTGAGGCATGTTAGGGGTTTGAGCAATCAAGCATTGGTGCAGACCTTTGCAGAGTGGAACACAAACGAGCTTGAGAGCTTTCTGGTTGAGATAACTATATATATTCTCAATGTGAAGGATGAATATGGAAATGGGAGCTTGTGGATAAGATATTGGATAAGATTAGAGGGTGGTTTGTCCTTGACAATATGAAGACTATCTGTTCGTGGACTACCTCGTGTGTGCATCCATGGTAAAGGTAGGAGGATTAGGAGCAGGTGGAGTCAATTACTTATTCAAGGAAATGTCTGACATTAGACATCGGTGGGAATTGAATGCCAATTTAAATGCAGGTTGATGTTACCAAGGATCACCCCACCGGTCGTAGAATAAGAGATCAAGTGTATCATCCAATTACATTGTAAAAAAATAAGTTAATAAATAATTTGAAATATAATGTTTTTGCAAAATTTTGATTATAATGCACATATGAGTTCAGTCAACTACAAACTAAAGGATAGTGGATGAAAAACTGAATGCAATATACACTACCTTCAACATGTATAATACGAGCGATAGAGAAAAAAGGAGTTCACTCCTAACATTGTAAGGAGAAAACCTTATGCCACCTAAAACAATAACCCAAATACACAAAGTGAAGTTTAAACCTAAATTGTTTATATAGTGACAATCCATCCCAACTATTAAACCACAACCCAATAGAAACCCAAACCCCTACTCTAAACATATCTACATGAGCCATATGTCGAGATATTGAAAAAACTCCAAACTCCTACTCTTCAAGTATGAATGGAAATATTTCAGATATTAATAATAATAATAATCTAATTTTAACAGCCAAGCCAAACATCAAATTAGTGTATGAGATCCCTTGTTTGTAGGACAGGGGACCCCCTCCACGCAATGATTTAATTGCTAAAGTCTACGATTTGATTATTTATAATAAACGTAATATGTCCATATATTTCCAAAGTTATATGAAGATTTAAAAGTGTTTGTGGGACATAATTGCAAAATGTCATGATTAAATAAATAGTTCGGTATGCTCAAAGCTCGACTATGACGTTATTCCAAATATCCTTCAAAGGGGGAATAATGATATTTGGGTATCTCATCATAGTAAAAGAAGCTCTTTTATGTGATGGTAGCTTTAATGGGACCGTGATAATGGGACTTGGTTCAAGATATTCTCATGGGCTCGTAGTTTTAAATATATATTAAATAATGTATCGATATTGACAATATGCTTTAAATAAGAATAAAATCTTCACATGGGATATATGCTTTACAAAACGGTCTAACATTTAGTGATATATGTTTATATAGTTAATTTCCCTCTAGCCAATGCTTTGCATGTTTTTAATATTATATTTTTTTTTATAATAATTATTTTTCAAATTTAAAATAAAAATAAAAAATAGAATTGTGATCTTCAGCCAATATTTTGCATGTTTTTAATATTAGATGATGAGTCTGTCATAATAATTTCAAATTCTCTAGTAAACATGTGTTTAATGTTATATTAAATTTAATTTATTTTTAAGGAATAAATTAATTTTAATGGTGTCGAGAGGTGCTCTATACTTTAGTATGTTTTTAATATTAGATGATGAGTCTGTCATAATAATTTCAAATTCTTTAGTAAACATGTGTTTAATGTTATATTAAATTTATTTTATTTTTAAGGAATAAATTAATTTTAATGGTGTCGAGAGGTGCTCTATATTTTAGTCTATATTTTAGTATGAGAGAAATATCCATGTAACATAAATCATTAAAATAACAATAAAACATTAAAATAATAATTAAAAAATTATGTTCACTCTACTTTACACACTAAAATATTAAAATAATAATAATAAATTAAAAAAAAACAATAGTAAAAGATAAATAAAATAATAAAAAACTATGTTCGCTCTTATACACATACACTTTAAATGAATAATAATCAACTTAGATCCGTTTAACTCCGAATATATCAAGGGTCGAGAGGGATCAAATCTCTTTGGGTGTAAATCTTTTTTAGAGTACAAAACTCAAAGAAATGTTAAAGGTTTTCACTTCTAGAGATTTGATCCCTCTCGACGCTTGATAAATCCATAGTTCGATGGATCTAAGCTAGTAATAATCATGTGTGACCTTTTCCCAAGTAAATGGGGCTTTCAGTGATATAAATTATAGAATGAGATTATGGTTCAATAATAAGTATGGTGGTATTCCAAATCAATCACTCAATATTTCCAAATCATTTGAAAAATATATGCTTAGTGTCATATTAAAGTTAATTTTGAAAAATATTTTTCTTTTAAATTTTATTTAAAAAATTAATTTATGAAAAGTACATGACAGAAAAATAATACATTCACATACTAAAGTTTAAACAAATAATTTAATATATCTCACATAAACTATCTACAAAGTTTGTGGGGACAATGCACTATTAAGGTTACATTAAAAATAGTAAAACAAGTAACTAACTACATAAAACCTTAGTTGCCATTCCATGTAGGGAGATCGACAACAACTTGGGACAGAGATCAAATGCCAAGATAGATCATAGATCTGGCCAATATGAGACATAATATTTCCATCATGAGTTGCCACTTGACCCAAAAAGAAAATCGACCTCACAAGGCCTGGTTAGATGAGACTATTCCACGAGCAATCCCTCAATTGACCATCAGTGGCATGCCATGAAGAAACATACACTTGGAGAATGAAACCTTAACCACAAAAGTCACATGTCGCAACTTAGAGTCACAAATCTATAGATCAAACTTCAAACATAAGCAATATGTTGGACACACCAACAAACCTAGTCACTAGACCATCAAAACCAAGCTTCCATGCACACACAACAACAAACCTACGACTATATTCAACACCAACATGAGCAAGGAGCAACCCACAATACAACGTGGGCCACAAAAGGTTTCCATCATTGTACAAAATCACCCACCAAACCCTTGCATGTCACCATGAGCATATTTCATAAGGGGGCAACAGAACAAAGCCACACATGCCACAAGCAATCTAAGGGAACCACTCAATACATCTGAAGCACGTGTAGCAAAGAGCCATGAACAGAACCACCATCAAAACCATGTGTTGCCCCACACAAACATACCACACTATCTTCCATAACTCTCACCACCCATGAACCTCTTCGCTATGTCCAATCATCGCCCTATTTTTTTTTCATCTAGAAGGTTAAACTCTAAAATTTGAGTTTGACTTCGAAGAATGAGGAGATATGTGAAAGACGCCTCTCCATCTTAAAGCTCCATCCAATTAATAATTCCAAATTGACATTAATTTACCTAAACTTTTAAAACTTTTATTGATTCAATGTATATAAAACTTTTTTCAAGTAGATGGAGCCTTCACTAATTCTTTCAATGAAAGATAATCATTTTCTAAAAATATAACTATTGTCCAGTCTCTCTCTCTCTCTTATATATATATATATAAAGTATTGTCTATGGGTATTATTAATATCACCTTCTCGTGATGCTAGCAAGCATCATTAGACATAATTGAATATTCATGATTCTAGAGGGTTCTCTTTAAGTTGATAATTGTGTTAGTACCTATGACTTCATTTAACATTGAAAATTCCTACTTAATGGCCTCATTCCATACAAAGGCACTCTTTTTTAGTAAGATGTTTAAAGGGGATAATACAATTCACTCGTAATTCTTCACAAATTTCCTATAGTAGCTCATAAGTTTTAAGAAACCATGTAATATTTTCAAGGTCTTGGGGTGTGGCCAATCTTGCATAGCCTCAAATTTCTTACAATCCACTCACACCCCAACTTGATTGACAATGTGACCCAAGTATTTGAGCTTTGGAGAGCCACAAGCACATTTGGAACATTGAAGATTGGTTGTCCTAGAGGAGTTGCAAGGATTCATTAACATGCTCCGCATTTGCTTCCTAGGTTTTACTATAGATCAAGATATCATCAAATAATACAAGTACAAAATTGTTCAAGAAGGGTTGAAAAAGCTTGTTCATGAGGCTCTAAAAGGTTGATGGAGCATTGCAAAGTCCTAAGGGAATCGCTAAAAACTCATAATATCCTTCATGTGTGCAAAAAGTTATCTTAGGAATGTGCACCTCCATTCAAATTTGGTGGTATCCTGAGTGAAGGTCTAATTCAGTGAAGAACTTGGCATGACCATGAATGCAATCTAAGAGATCATCAATAACTAGGATGAGAAATTTGTCATCAATTGTCGACTTATTGAAAGCATGGAAGTTAGGACACATGTGCCAATTTCTTTCTTTCTTCAATACCATGACCATGGGAGATGAGTAAGGGCTAGTAATACAATGGATGACACCTATCTCCAATCGCTCCTAAATAATCTTTTCAGTTTCAACAAAGTTACCAACTTAAAGAGAACTCTCCAGAGTTCTTATTTGTTTAGAGGTCACATTTAGTGGCTATTTTTATCCCTTTTTCAAAAAATGGTGCTATTGGTAGCACCCTTTTTCAAAAAATGGTGCTATTGGTAGCACCCTTTTTTTGAGGGGTGATTAAAATTGGGACTTGTTTGAAATAATGGCCTTGACAACCAATACCATTGTGGAAAATTGATGCTCAATCTCAAAAGCGATGCTTCTAGTAACACTAATTTTATTTTCGGAGTTAAAATTATGACACAATTGAAACTATGGTCTTGATGACTTGTACCATCACAAATAAAAATATATAAAACCGACTCCTAAATCGAAAAGTGGTATTACTTGAAAACTATTTTATATTTTTAAATTTACATTAAAAAATTAATTAATTAAAAAAAAAACTTTGTAAACATGTTTTTAAAAAAAAAAAAAAACTTAAAAAAAAAAATTGCATAACACAATTTTAAAAAATCAAAATGAACCTAAAAAAACTAAAAACAAAATTTTAAATAAAATAATATAAAACAAAAAAATCAAATTTAAAAAATATTAAAAAAAACAAATTACATAGCAATTTGGGGGTTTGGAACTCACCAATGTTGGCATGCTCTGTGGGTGGCGAGGGGATGGAGGGGGGAGGGGACATTCTAGGAATCACAGTCCCCTCAATTGCAATATAATTTATTTTATTTGTTTTTGTTTTTTATTTAAATTTGTTGTTTGTTTATTTTGTGTTTTGGGGGGGGTTTATTTATTTTTGTTTTTTAATGTTTTTTTTTTGTTTTTTTAAGTTTTTTTTTTTTTCTTCTTCTTCGAGAGGTTTCATTTCATTTTGATTTTTCTTCTTAAAAACTATTTTTCTTCTTAAAAAATAAGATGTTTTTTTTTTCAATTTTTAAAAATTTGTTTACAAAGTTTTTTTTAAATTTATTTAATTTTTAATGTAAATTGAAATAATAATAATAATTTTCAAGTAATACCACTTTTTGATTTAGGAGTCGGTTTTACGTTTTTTATTTTCAATAGTACCAATTGTCAAGACTATGGTTTTAATTAAGTCATGATTTTAACTCGAAAATAAAATTGTTGCTACTAGAAGCATCATTTTTTTATTCAAGGGTCAATTTTTCCCAATGGTATTGGTTGTCAAAACAGTGATTTCAAACAAGTCCCAGTTTTAACCACCTCCAAAAAAAGGTGCTACTAATACCACCACTTTTTTATTTGATGGTTGATTTTGGTGTTTTTGCCCAAAAAATATGGGTTTTTTGGGCCAAAGTTCTCATTTTGAGGTCAGAATTCTTGTTAAGTCGATAACTATGTTTTTCATTCTTCTATGCAAAAGAGTGCCTATAAGCATGCACATTTGGTGGTTGATTGCCTGGAATTAAGGGAATATTGTGATCATGCTCACAATGGGAAAGGGTAATTCATGGGCTATTTCAAATACCTATTGATGTTTAGTCATAACAAACTGCAAATCAAGGTGAATTTCCTATGGAGGGTTGTCCATAACTTGGATGGCATTGAATTAGGCAATAATGCCTAAGTGGCCTTTCTTCAAGAGCTTCTCCATGCAGAAAGATATGGTAATTATGGAGGAGCTAGAATTAAACTACTTGAGTGTATGTTTATGACCCTCCTTGGTGAAGCTCATATATAAATCCTTGAAGTCCATGGTAATCAGACCCAAAGTGCATAACCACTTTGCATTGACAACTACATCACAACTACCCATTTCAATGGTGAGCTTGTGAGATTTTAGATGATAGTATCCCATTTGAAGTTTCACATTATTACACTTATCACCACATTTCATCATGTGGCCATTAGCTATCATAATTTGAAAATTGTGCACCGCGTGGACACAATAATAGGTTCCTTCAGCCACTCTCCTATGAATAAAAGTGCAGTTGTTTTTGTTGTCAATCAAAACAATAATATTTCAGTGCTTGATATGGAAACTTCAAGATCTGGAGATGAAATTTTGAACAAGGAATTTGGGGTTCCTCAAAAGGAGGCTCTAAGGTGTTTATTCTTGAAGAGGATGGGTGGTGTTTTCTAAATATAGCTCGGTATTTTTTTCCATCAAAATTTATTATGTATGGTCTGAGTGGGCCATATCAATTTGAAAAAATTCATATTGTTTACCTATATTCCCTTTGAAATACCTCTCATCATAATTATAGTAAAGTTTGAGGTGTTTTCATTTAGTGGCTTCCTCTAGGGTCAACTTGTGGACTCCTTAAGGTGGGAAGGGGTTGTTGTAGATGCTAGAGAGGGGCAAGGGTAGGGAATAAATCGGTTGTTTTTTGTGTGTGCATTGGCCATAACCTATGCTTGTTACAAAGTAGATGGGTGAGACATCGAGATATCCTCATTCAAACCATTGAAATAACATGCTTTGAAAAAATAATTCATCATTGTATAGTTTCTGAGATACCTGCACAGAAGATCTAGCAAACAATCAAACTACACAGCTTGCAAATGGTGTGAAGAGAAGACAAAAATGGAGGAAAGAATGAAATAATTTCTATCATCTGTATTCCACACAAAGAGTGAATAATTTACAATAGATATAGGCTACATGAGTAACTAAT
>CBVK0101368774.1:0-22091 GCA_900067695.1 Picea abies | reverse complement strand
TAACTTCAATCAGTAAGTGGGAGTAAGTATGAACAGAGGGAAGACTTCAATGAGAGGAATGTAAGGGTTGTTGTAAACATCAGGTATGCAAACAACCTAAGGAAGAAAGACTCTTAACACAAGATCTTCCTGATTTCAAAACTTAAGGACACTAAAGAACCATCATGATAATATAATAATCAAACATACATCATAATATCACCACAAACATTCATGTGAATCATTCAAAGCATGAACACTTGAGAATTAGAAGCAAATAAACTGGAAAGAGGAGATGATTTCTATTAACCAAGATATCTCAAATCAAGTACATCACCAGTTCACAATAACTTCATCAAAATATTATAGTATAAGGGAGCCCTGCTCAACCATTCGAACCTCCTAAAGCATTTCATCTATCTATTTGTAACAAAAGAGAGGCAATAGATGGAGGTACAAGCTGGCCTCTTTCCCATGAAAATCTCTGAGAATTTATTGCATCTAACAACTTGACTAACAACCTATGTTATAAAACAGGAAAGTGTTGGTGACTAATCCAACCAATCTTCAAACTAACTTGATTCCCCTTTGTTGCGCAATTCCTTGTTTTCCATGTGTCCTTCAGAAGCATGTGTCTATCACCATGTTTTCAGTTGTTGTTTTTGTAATCTTCTCCATCATCAGCTATCCAAAAAGTTATTAGCTTGACCCTCCTCGATCCCTGGTGCTTGTTCGTAGACTCTTTGGGTATCACTCTGAGTAGCGCACTTCAAAACTAGACAAGTAGAAAAGGTAGCACCAAACCTTCCTATCCCTTGTGCAATCTTTGGCCTCTGCAAGATATTAGGTAGCGCAACTGTGATGCGTCTGTGTGCAAATTCTGTCTCTGCCAGATATTAGGTAGCGAATTTTGGTAGCACCAGTGTGCGTCTTTGTGCAAATTTTAGGTAGCACTATAAAAAACGCAACACCTCCAACATGAACATGTGCAGAGAAAGTAGTGACTTTGCATAGTATCAAACCCATTATCTTTGGGTGACTTGGCAACACTGTAGGTAGCATACCAGTGGAATACCAAAATAGACTATTCCATAGCTCCAAAGTGCTACAAAATGTCTACATTTTACTGCTGAGGGAGTTAGTGTTGATATTATGGTAGCTGCGGGAGGTATTTATTTCCACGTGTAAACCTGACTATGATAGAATACTCTGGGAAGCAAGAAGAAGCCCTAATGAGTTGGCTAGTAACCCTAGAAGACTTGTTGGCTCAAGAAGATAATTTATATTAGGTTATTAGCCTCCAAGAGAAGAAGTCCGCCAGAAATAATAATATATACTGAACATACAGATACCAAGAATGAGAAGTCGGCTTAGGCAGTTAGCCAGAATTAGTATAAATACAGGAGGCTAGTTCTCATTCTGATTAGGTTATTAGCCTCCAAGAGAAGAAGTCCGCCAGAAATAATAATATATACTGAACATACAGATACCAAGAATGAGAAGTCGGCTTAGGCAGTTAGCCAGAATTAGTATAAATATAGGAGGCTAGTTCTCATTCTGGCAGGCAGTCTCAGAATTGCAGAGCAACACTTGTGCGCACTGCAATTGCCTAGTTTCTATGCAGGTTTGGAGGAGAGCTGCCGTTGTAGCTAGCAGTTACACTTGGACTATCTCTTGGCTAGGGTTTGGACTATCTGATCAGCTCTTGTTGGTGCGCTATCCTTAGGGAAATGTGCGTTACCCTTTGTTTGGCTATCTAGCCTAGGGTTTGCTTCCAGAGTGATTCTTTGTCAAGGTTAAGGTGCTCGGAGGGTGGCTTCGGCCTATGGTTGGGTGACAATAGAGATATTGTCAATGGTAAAATGAGCACATCCATTATATTCTAACAGGTTATGGGCCCACACCTCCTTCATTCAATCTAACCACTGGAAGGAAACATAGCAAGAAGGATATTAAGCTCGTTGAATAATTGTCGCTAGGGTTTCTAGCAAGAGTAGTCACCATTGCCGCCAGGGTTACTAGCTAGTGCAGTTGCATAAACCCTAATCCTCTTGTTGAGGCACCTTAAGTGAAGGGATTGACCTAATGTCCAGATAGATCAGTGTGCCCTAGCCTAATGCATCTCCTAGTACTTTGAACAAGCCAAGACGTCAAGTTTGAGTTTGTGGTCAAATCTATGGTTTGACCAAGTCAAAGTAGCCATGACTTATTCTGTGAAGTCAAAGAACAAGTTAGATGGAGCCTCTAACTTCAGAGAGTGGAAGATAAGGATTGACCTCATCCTTGCCAAGAATAAAGTGTTGGATATTGTGAAAGGAAAGATCATGGAACCATAGTTTGAAGAAGGAACAGAGAAGGAACCGCAAAACATTGCAGCTATGGAGAAGTTCAAAGACGGTGACATCAATGCCATGAGTATCATAGTGGACTCTATAAAAAACCACTCAATACCCTACATCTCCCATCTTGACTCATCAAAGAAGATGTACGATGCCCTAACAAACCTCTTCTCGGTCATAAACATTGGACATGTTATGAGTCTGAAGAATGAGCTCCGTGACATGAAGATGAATGATGAGGAAAGCATAACATCATATTTTGTGAGAATCTCTCAGTTAAGAGATCAACTACGAGCTATTGAAGAGATCATCTCAGAGAAGGAATTGGTAAACATAATACTCAATGGTCTTCCCAAGACGTGGGATGCATTTTCTGCAAGCATGAACACAAGGAAGGAGTATCTGACATTTGAAGAACTTTGGAATTGCTGTGCTCAAGAAAAATCAAGGATCAATGAAAAAGAGAAACCCCAAAAGAAGTACGATGATCAAGCCTTCACAACAAGATTCAAGAATTTTAGGAACAAAAGGAAGTTTGGTTCAAGGAGGAAGCCAAATCAAGAGAAAAGAGAAAGACATTTCAGAAGTACAATGCTTCAACTGTCGAAAGTATGTCACTACAAGAATCATTGTCCCAAGCTAAAGAAACATGAAGCATCAACTGCCGAAGAAAAGGAACTTACAAAGAAGACTAAGCAAGATGAAAGATACTTCTTTCTTTTGAAGGTAACAATACTCTTCTTAGTTCTTATACATATCTTGTTTGCATCGCCTCTGTACATATCTTGTATATCTATCTCCTAGAAGATAATGTGTTCCAATAAGAACTATATTGATGGAAGAACAAAAAGATAAGCACTGACATCATTAGATAATACATGAAAGAATGAAATCCATCAAACAAATCATGTGGAAGCTATTGCAAGATAAGCCGAATCAATCATGAAGAGACCTAGAAGAAGCAAAGACAGAAAGAAGTCAACAATCGAGAGAAAATTGGAGAAAGACTTATGATGTTTTGTAGAAGACAACAAGACGGAAGCATGGACTCACCTAGACAGAGAAAGCCAATTATATATTGAAGAAGACAATGAAGATGTAGACAAAAGCGTGGACTCTGTTAGACGGAGGGAGCTGATTATATGCACTCTTACATGAAGCAAGGATTAGGAGGGAGCTAATCCTATGATAGGATTAGGAGGGAGCTAATCCTATGATCCATTGAAGATGATGAAGTATATATCCATGGTAGTAACTATGAAAGACAATACATGTTCAGTTCAATATGAGAAGAAGTCTTCTTCGAAGAGGAGACTTAAAGTATCCCTAGTTGTCCATCTAGATCCGTGATCCTATGATAAAAGAAAGAAGTGGAATCTTTAGGGCATGAAATCTATAAGAAATTCCATGGACCCAAAAATCTAAAGAAAAACATGAGGAGGAACATGAAGATTCCAAGAAAGAAGAGAAGCCTAAACAACCAGTCATTGTATCGAGAATCACAAGATTACTAGCCTAATATGAAAGCAATCAAACATAACTGAAAGTTGTGATGAAGAACAATGTATAGAAGACTTATAAATGAAAGCATTACAAGATTCATAACTAGAGGTTCTCCTAGACGAGGGGAGAAGACTATGATGATTGCTTGTTCCGGTAAACCAGACATACCTCTACATGAGTCATTATATATCCATGGGTTGGAGTGCTACATCAAGATGAATGCAAAGACTGTTCTCTAGAGAAATTGAACAAAGAGCATATGAAGAGAAATCTCAAGACTTTGAGGCATACCAGAAAGAGACTCTTGTATACAGATGGAAGAAGATAACTTGGTGAAGAACCTCCAATGCACAACAGAAGTGTGGTGAAGATTCTCTATAATAGAGATATTGAATCAAAATGATTACTCAGTAGATCAGATCTCATGATGACAGAAGAAGTGCCACATGGATATGTTCTAGTGTTCCAACAATGATATACTTTATTGATCAAAGCTACATGAAGCCTTCAAAGAAAAACCAGTGCTCCAGAACGAAGTACATTTGAAATCAAGCATTACATTATCCGTGATGAAGTCCATAAAGGGGAAAGTGGTTATCCAATACATATATCCACAGATGAGCAGATAAGAAGACATTTTGGTAAAGCTTCCATTCAAGATGAAAGAGTTTGCATACTCAATCTAGAGCTCGTGGAGACGACTTCCTTATTGAAAGAGGAAGAAATGACTCTCAAGTTGGGAGGGAGCACTGATATGTATTGATTTATGGACAGTCATTTTTCAGTTCAAAAAATGGCCTAGGATGAGCAGTTTCCTTTCCAGTTCGGAAAGTGGATTGAGATTTTTGACGGATAGCGATTTCCCATTGTGGTTAACATGGGAAATGGTCCAGATTGCTGATGTATCATAGACAATGACTTCCCATTGTGGTTAACATGGGGAGTGGTCTAGGGAAGTCTCTCTTCTTGAGGGTTACTCAAGAAGACTAGCCCACCTTGCCGAACAATGATTTCTCATTGTGGTTAACATGAGGAATGGTTTGTTTTGGAGGTTGATACAGGACAATCTTTTCCTCTTGTGGTTAACAGAGGAAATGGTCTGGACAATTATTCCTTAGGGTTTATACATTCTCTCTAGGGTTCACTTTGATTAGTGTAGGAGGAATGGCCCAAGGTGGGGAATGGTCCAGGATCAACAATCGGGGACAAACATTCCTTAGGGTTTATACGTTCTCTCCAGGGTGCACTTTGATTAATGTAGGAAGAATGGTCTAGGGTGGGGAATGGTCGAGGTTCATAAATCAGGACAATTATTCTTCCTTTCTTGAGAAGAATAGTCCATACAACTCATTATTGATGTTTTACCTTTTTGAGGGAAGGTATTCTTTTAGATCTCACAGATGTGATTGAAAGATTGCCCCAAATGACTCAGTTTATATCATAACATTGTTTATGTGCAGGTTTATATCAGATGATTGTTATGAAGACTGCATGACAATAGATGTACATACTATTGTGGTGGATGTGTTTCACTGTTTGTGACTATACATTACTGATCAAGTACTTGTGTTCTACTTGGTGTGGTAGTGTACCACTGGATTGTAGTTATGTACTACTATGGATAGACACAATTGTGTTCTATTTTGTTCTAATTGCCTTGAAGACTATCAACAGTTTATTGGAAATAATTATCAGCCAGATGAATGATGAACAAAGATTTTCCAGACAGAAAATGGTTCATAACATTTACTCTTCTAGATTAGAAGAATGCCTCTTGTATCACTCTGTGGAGCTAGCATCATGTTTGATTACTTAGATAAGAGTATGGTTTCGAGAGATGATGCATCCGATGATGATGATGGTGCTCATGATCTAGTCATTATCTAGTCTATACAACTATGTTGATGCTACCGTGTGAATGGTATGTTTTTGTGCTCAAGACCATTACCTGTAATACCTGCCTAGCTAGGAGGGAGTGTTGATATTATGGTAGCTGCGGGAGGTATTTACCTCCATGTGTAAACCTGGCGATGATAGAATACTCCGAGAAGCAAGAAGAAACCCTAATGAGTTGGCTAATAACCCTAGAAGACTTGTTGGCTCAAGAAGATAATTTATATTAGTTTATTAGCCTCCAAGAGAAGAAGTCGGCTAGAAATAATAATATATACTGAACATACAGATAGCAAGAATGAGAAGTCGGCCCAGGTAGTTAGCCAGAATTAGTATAAATACAGGAGGCTAGTTCTCATTCTGGCAGCCAGTCTCAGAATCGTAGAGCAGCACTTGTGCGCACTGCAGTTGCCTAGTTTCTGCGCAGGTTTGGAGGAGAGATGACATTGCAGTTGCTGCAACTAGCAATTACGCTTGGACTATCTCTTGGCTAGGGTTTGGACTATCTAATCAGCTCTTGTTGGTGCGCTATCCTTGGGGAAATGTGTGCTACCCTTTGTTTGGCTATCTAGCCTAGGGTTTTCTTCCAGAGTGATTCTCTGTCAAGGTTAAGGTGCTCGAAGGGTGGCTTTGGCCTATGGTTGGGTGATAATAGAGATATTGTCAATGGTAAAATGAGAATCCATTATATTCTAATAGTTAGCACTTCACAAAAAGCCCAAAACTCTGAGAATCAAGCACTTAGAAGCCTGTATAGGTGGCAGAGGTAATATTTCAATAACAGTTTATCCTCATAAAAAAGGAAATATCCTAAAAAATGGGGCTCACTTTTCACTAGCTATTTCGTTACCCGGACACTTAACCTCACACTCTTTCTTGTAGAAGGAGGATCTTCATTTGACACAATAGACTTCTTATTTTTAGAAATGACAGGCTTCTTCAGTGGAGCTATGCTCTCCTTGACTGTTGGTGTCTCTTTCTCAATAGCAACTTTGACCAATACCTGCAAGTTTCTTTGAGCTACTTCATATTGAAAATGCTGCAACTCTGCCTTGAGTTTCCTGTTCTGAGATTGAAAGCCTCTATTCTGCCTATAAAGGTTTTGGAGCTGCCTATGAAGGGGCTCGACCTTTCTTGCTGCAAACCTTGCCAGGTTAAGGGTATGACTATAGCCATCCATGAGCTCTTTCATCTTCACTTTGTCAGACATGGCTTCTGTTTTCAACTGAGCCACCTCTTTCCTTGCATCCCCAGGTTGCCTGATTAATATTTTGAATGTCTGACTGTCAGGTGGAGTAATGACATGTACAGTCTGAACATGATTTTTCTCGGTCTCATTTTCCACCTGCATAGGAATTGCCTTGTTTGCCTGATCAAGCTTCTTGATGTCTTTGTCTTTATTTTTCTTCTTTTGCACAAGGGTTTCTTCTTTCCTTTCCACATGATTTTTAATGCCTTTACCCTTCTTCTTTTGTACAAGGTTTTCTGATGGGGACTGTTCTTCAAAAACCTCTTTGGGAACTGATGATCCTGTGAAAGGTTTTCTGCCCTTGGTAGTGGCTGCTAGAGGAGAAGAGGGGAAGTGTAGTTTCTTCCCTTTCTTGGATGTAGTTTTGGTAGAAGAAGGAACCTTTTCTAACCTTGGTGGACGAGGTGGTGAAAAATCTCTCTGTGAGGAAGGACAAGCTTCCTCCTCAGTTCCTTTGACCTGCTTGATGACCTCTGAAACTTGAACAAGATCTCTACCCTTTCTCTTCCTACTGGTCCCTGCTTTAACAACACTGGTGGGTGATAAAGGACTTGCATTCTGTGATTGAGGAGTAGATGCTATATCCAACTTGAAGTGAGAAGCAACAACAAAATGTTCCCATGAAATCTCTTTCTTACCCAATTCCTCAAAGAATAACATTTTGATCAATCCAAAGTGGAAGATGCTAGTATCCACATCCTTAGACTTGGATTGAATCTTGTATGACATCTTACCTATGCTCCTTAACAAATAGTAGGGAATATTCATTTCAACTTTACCAGTAAAATGCAGCAGAAGCCTTATATGGTACTGGTACAATGTGTTAAACCTCCCTTCACATGTAAAATATCTCTGGATGATCTTCAATATCCTGTCAAACTGCTCGATCAATTGATTCCTTGGCACACCTTTAGACGAATCATTGGCTTGATGTTCAAGCTTAAGGAAATCTTTGGCATAGGCTGAACTCAAAGCCATGGCTTTAAACCACTTTTCACCTGTGATAGGGATTCCTGTTGCAGCTGAAATATAGGCCTCAGTCACCTCAAATTCTAAATCCCCTACCTTGGTTCTCCTGCTATCAAAATGTAATGAAAACTGTCTTGTCACCTCTGGATGGCCTCTTTGCATATTATGGTAGAAAGAGAGGCATCCCACTCTTTGAAAAACCTCTCTTGTCATGGGCTCTGTATAAAAAAGATGCATATCCACATGTTCAGTTCTAACCACCTTGCCCCCTTTGTGTGTCTTCTTCATCTAAGGAGTCTCCATAGCTTAGAATGAGAGCTTCTTATGGCTGATAGGGTAGTAATAACCAGGAGGACTTAAAATCGAGCTTCAAATGTACAAAGCTAACCTTTTAAAATAGATTGGTGCTAGTAAGCCAAGACTTGACTGTGGAAATCTCACCCTTAGATTTGTACAGGTATTGAAAGTTTAGAAAATGAGAGGGTACTCCGTTATTGGCCCTTTGTAGCTGGGTAAAAACGTTTAACTCAAAAATCAAAGGAAGTAGGGGAGATACAGAGTGGTTAAGAAACGCCTCTGGGTAGCACGATGCGTATGCAAAGGATAGACTGTTTAGATGCTTGCAACCTCAATAGCTATGGCGGGAAGATGTAATTAGACTTTTATACAAGCAATGAAGTTCACAGGTTTGAAAAGAGAGGAGACACGGATATGATGGGAAGATGATTCTCTTACAACTGTGCAAGCCCGATAAACCAAACTCTGAGTGCTAATTGTTTGTGAAAATTAATGTGCAGAGGAGGCAACATGAGATACCTCTGGAGTAAACACTTGTTTGAAGCTTTAGCGAGATCTCAGGATGAAGTCACAAACATTTCAGCCCCCGAATCTACCTCAGCATTAGATCTGGTCGAACTGCTATCACCTGGTCAGAACTATGAGTTTGAGCAGCGCAACACTCTTGAATTTTCAAATCACAAATCGTTATCTAGGCTCATAAATACAATATCTTGAAGGTATCTTTAACCAACTCCTGGCGCTGAAAACAAGGAACATGACATTGGTCATGATAATCATAACTCATGGTGGAAACATGATGAACGAGAAAGGCGCTATGGAACCGTCTGATGAGTGGGTAATGCTCCAATTTAAAAAATGATTGGACAGGTAAGCAAGGACAACAAGGCATGCCCACAAGGTCATGAATGAGGAGAATGATGTATCACATTGGTCTAGTCATGGGAGGTATCGATCCTAGTTACAAATCATGAAAGGGACCAAAATTTCAAGTCATGAACTAAAATGGTTCTAAGTCCAAAAATCAATTGAGGATCAAACATGAGTGATGACTCAACACTTTATTTATCTAGGGGGTCATAACAAACATAAATTTTAAAGGGATGAAACTTAAAAAATTAAAATCTAAGGCTTAAAAAAGGATAAAAACAAACTAAAAACTCAAGGCAATTTAGTGTGATAATAGTATCTATCAATGCTTCCATTCATAATTCCTCACATACATTTTTCTTCATCACAACTTCCTTCCATTCCTTCTGTTTGACTGCTTCTAGTGGGTTCAAACCATGCTGGTAGTCTTATGATTCTTGTTATAATATTTGGTTCAATTGGTTGTTCCAACTTTTCTTTCTTTCTTGGAATCTTCATGTTCTTCCTCATGTTTCTCTTCAATGTTGGACTCCATGGAATATTCTATAGATTCTATGCCCTTCCTTTCTGAAGGTTCCAACTTCTTCTTTTCTTCATAGGAACATAAATGTAGATGGATAACCAAGGATATTCAAAGATTCGTTTCGAAGAAGACTTCTTCTAGAGTCAAACTTAACACGTGCTGCTTATCATGGTTGCTTCTTCTAATGAATAATATGGATATATACTTCATAGTTTTCACCGGTTCTTGAATGGATCAAATCATTGAGGATTAGCTCCCTTCTAATTCTAGATTCATTCCTGAATGAACAATATGCATGCTCTTCTTTTGGAATTTTTCGATCAAATCCCTCCATCTGAGAGAGTCCATGCTTTCATTTGCATCCTTCTTGCTTTTTGTAAAGTGTCACAAGTATTTTCTAGTTTCCTCTTGAATACTGACTTGTTTATGGTCTTACTCCTTCCAGGTCTCTTCAAGTTTCGTTTTGATTGCGACCCATCTAACAGTTGTTACTTATGTATAATTTTATAGGGATTTTCACCAAAGGTAGTCAATGCACTTCATCCTTTTCAAAATACATTACTAATAGTCATTGTAATGGACATCCTTATCTTGTTCTTCTCCCACAGGTATTGTTTCATTGACACCGACCATCTTATATTCTAAGAAATAGATACACATGATATGTATGTAAACATGGTATGTGCAAGGACTATGTTAGATGAAGAATATTGTTACCATGACTAGTATAAGAAGTCTTCTTCATCCCACTTGAATTTCTTTGAGGGCTCCTTTTCTTTGGCAACTATTGCTTCGTGTGTTTCCTTCCTTTTCCTTAACTTAGGAAACTGGTTTATGTAGTGACCATATTTTTGACAGTTGAAGCATTGTATTTTTGATATATCCTTTTCTTTATTTGGTTTCTTCCTTGAGCCAAACTTCTTCTTATTCCTGAATTTCTTGAACTTTGTTGTGTAGGCTTGATCATAATCTTTCTTTTGGGAATTCTCTTTTGTGCTAATCCTTGATTCTTCTTCTACACAACAAGTCCAAATTTCTTCGAATGTGGGATACTCTGTTCTTGTGTTCATGCTTGTGGAAAATGCATCCCATGTCTTGGGAAGGCCATTAAGTACTATATTTACTAGTTCCTTTTCTAAAATGATTTCCTCAATAGCTTGTAGTTTATCTCTTAACTGAGAGATTCTTACAAAGTATGATTTTATAATGTCTGTTGATGATTACAGTTGCGTGAGACATCCTCCAGGACATAGACTGAGTGAGTCGGCCTGAGAGAGAGCCCATGAGTTGGGTGTTCCCATGAGATGGGTGTGTTGTTCCTCTCTGAGACAGAGAAGGAATGTTGTGTGCCCCTGTGTGGGGTGAGGAAGTCCTTGTGTTGGGTGTACCCATGAGATGGGTGTGTGGTTCCTCTTTGAGACGGAGATGGAACGTTGTGTGCTCCTGTGTGGGGTGAGGAATCCCATGAGTTGGGTGTGTCGTTCTCTCTGAGATGAAGATGAAACGATGTGTACACCTGTGAAGGGTGAAGGAGCCCATGTGATGAGTTTACTATTCTCCTCTGTGCAGAGAGTTGAGATAATGTGATACTCGAGATGATTCTCCTGTGAGATGTAGTGAGATAGAGATCTACTGAGTAGGATGTTCCTATGGCTGAGCACAAGTGGACATGATCTTAGTGGTTGAGCATTAGTGAGTGTGTATTCTGATGATTCTCTTATGAGACATAGTGAGATAGAGACTTGGATGTCCCTGTGGCTGAGCACATATGGACGTGCCCCTAGTGGCTGAGCACTAGTGGGTGTATGAGATCCCTTGCTATATTTTCCAAGAGTCAGACTTACTTGTAGCCCTATTTGTGATGTAAAGGGTACAGGTTGGCCCCACCATAAAGTGAAAGATAATTATTGTAAAATATAATTGATATGGTAATTATTAATTATATTTTGAGTTATTGAGGTCGGCCATGTTGTGCCAATAGACACTACTTTTGATATGTCCTGTCTAACATAACACAAGTGTGAGTTTGGAAATTTCAGCAAATACTTGTTCTTGGGCTGAAGTGTGCACCTCTCTTGGGCACTATTCTTCTAGGTTTTGTTTGCAAGGTTTATGGTGTGTGAGGTCTTTCTCTTGAAGAATATAGCAAAGGATTGGCTAGGTTTTCTTCCCTTGTTGAGAAGGGTTTCCCAGGATACTTCTTGTGTACTTGTGCATGGTATTTCTTCTTGTGATCTTGGTTGCTGCAACAAATTGTTTATGGTGTAACTGCAATTATCTATGGTTTAAGTAAAATGATAAAATTGGAATGAAATTCATGCTTGAGCCTATATTAATGAAAAATCAACATGGTTTCAGAGCATAGGTCTTGAAGAACCCATTGCACAAACATTTACCAGTCATCCTCTCACTTCTACAGAACGATGTGACCCTCCTAGGGTTTCTAGAAATTATGTACGCCCCTCCTTTCTAAGGTGTTTCAACACTTAATACTTGGATGTTGGGGCTAAAAAGTGCAGAGGAGTGTACAGAATCCTTCAATGCACCTCCAACAAGCTTCATATTGCATTTCCGAGCATTTTTATTTTTTTTTCCCTAGGGTTTTTAGGGTTTTGAAATTTTCTACAGAAATTTTAGAATTAGGGTTTCTACAACTCATTGAAGGAGCTCTTCATCTCACCAATGTTCTTCTATCTTTCAAGGCTTATTGTTGGTATTCATAATCCCAACAAAACCTAAAGTTGTTAGCCTAGCCTAGCCGTTAGGTTTTCTAGCCCAGTTGACAAGGGTTTGTGAAGAATCTAAAAATATGATGAGCATAACTATGATGGAAGACAAGCTTGGCGGATCAAGCAAACTCAGTTCCTAGAAGCCAAGACTTCAAAGAGATGAAGACATCAACATTTTAGCACTCTCAGGTATGGTCGCTAACAATGATAATACTTGGTTAATTGACAATGGTGCCTCTAGGCACATGATCGGTTTTAGAGATCACCTGACTAATTTGGTATAGAAAGAGACAAATCTACATGTTGTCCTTGGAGATGATGCCATATATAATGTGAAAAGGGTTGGAACTTCTACCTTCCAACTAGATTTTCTGACATGCAACTTCAACCAAGTGAAGTACTATATGTACCTGGGATGAAGAGGAACCTTGTCTCCATTTCTTCCTTAGAAGAGAAATGCTACAAGCTTACCTTTTCAGAAGGAAGAGTTCTTGCATGGCACAAAGACTCACATATAAATTCTGCCAAAGTAATTGGTGTTCGAGAAAACAACTTATACAAATTGACCATCAGACCAGTCCAGGCCCTGTTACATGACACTATAATCTTAAGTGAGCTATGACATAGGAGACTTGCTCACATTTATTATAGAGCTAGATTGAGATAAGCAGAGTTTTTACCTTTGAAGAAGAGATAACCTTCCAAAGGTCTAGAGAATCTCAAATGGAGATTGATAGTGAGACAGTAACTTCTCCCCCGTCAACAATTCAGAGGGAGACAAACATTAGTCCAGTTGATCCAATTGTTCCAGCTGATCCAGTTGCTCAAATTGATATGCCTGGAGATATTGCAGTAGGGAACAAAAGGCCTGCTTGGGCTCGATAGACTCTATAGGAGGAAGAGGGACATACAAACCCTCAAGGGAAATCCTGAGAGAACAGGAGACCAAAGAGATTTTCAAGCTACCTTTCAGCCATGAGCCACATCATTGACTCTGATCCTTCTTGTCATGGAGAAGCTACAAGTGAATAGGTATGGCAAGATGCCATGACAAAAGAATATCAGTCTATCTTGAAAAATGATGTATGTGGTATTGTTCCAAGACCAGAAGGGAAGTTTGTAGTGACTTCCATGTGGATTTATAAAATCAAGCATGTAGTTGATGGAATCATCGAAAAATACAAAGCGAGATTTGTAGCCAGAGGCTTCTCACATTTAGAGGGAGTTTACTACGCTTTTGCTTCGGTAGCTAGATACACTTCCATCTGTTCTGTTAGCACTGAAAGTCACACTTTGACTGCTAAAGTGTAAGCTCATCACCCATCATAATGTAAAAGATAAGTTTTGGTTTGAATAGGTGGATCAACAAGATGGATAAAGAAAGGGAGAGGGCAATAAACTATAGATCAATAGGCTACACCAATGGGCAATGAAGTCATAAATATTCTACTCATTGATAAAGATGCTCAACTTAAAACAAGATTATATGATGATAGATGGAAGAATGAAGAAGGAAAACATAATATAGAATGTTCACTAAACATAGATCCTCTCAGTTTAATAAATCAACAAATACTTGAATAAAATAATGACTGGTGGAAAAAATTACAATAGATCCTCTGCTGCTTAGGGATCCATAAATCATTGGCAGCCTTTGATCCTCAAATATGCAATATATTCAAATAAGAAGATATATAAAAAACAATAATTACAATATGAAAATCACAACTCTCATGAGTCTTCAATAAAAGTAATGATTACAATCATAAAATTCCCTCAGGATTACAAATGAACACACACAGGGAAACTGCCTTCTCCTACTCTCTCTAGCCTCTCTTGGCTCATGAATCCAACCCCTCTCCAAGAGCTCCCTCCTCTCTTAAATATAAAACAACATCAAAATATCCTTAGGAGGTTGAATCCCATCTCTTTAATTGGATTCTAGGCCTTGGAGATAGGTGGCAATAGTCAAAGAGACAAAAATCCAACAAATTGCTAATTTTTAGGAAATTGTTGGAAGTCATTAATAAATTGTTTCCAACTCACTGTATGAGGTATTTAATGGAGTTAAAACTTAGGTGCATGTGTCCCTTAACATCTAACTGATCCATGATAAGTCATTCTAACCCTCCTTGACAGGTGGCAACCTCGCAACAAGGCGAATATCCAACAACTATGCAAAACAAAGAATTTGCATCACATTTCATAGCGCACTGGTGTTTTAATTGTTTCTCTCAAATGCCAAACTGGGTCAGGATGAAATTTGTTCAAAAATTCAACAAGGATATCATCTTCCTCCACAAAAAATTTCATAGAAACCCACATCACCGTTTTGGATTTATGATCAAATTTTTAAAAGAAACCTCTATAGGAAATTCCGTAGCGCATTTTGCAGTGCCTGAGCCAGTTCACAGGGCCAAAGGAAAATCAAGTAGCTAAACCATTCCTGACCTCCAAACAAGAAAAAAAATATCATGGAGTACCTGATGGCTATGAGGTTGATGCTGGTAATTTCAGATTTGCACTCAGATGCCTGCAAGCTGCCTAACCTCCAACTCTCTTCCTTAAGTAGTTCGCAACGCTAGTTCGTAGTGCCAACTCAAATATAGCTTGCACACTCTGAGGAGGATTTTAGTTGATGGTATGACATAATACCTGGAGATATGGTTAAATCTAGGCTCTGAAAACCATAAATCCTCCTTTACATGATCAATCTTATGTGTTAACATGTTATATCATTGCACTAGCTGCATCCATGGGTTGGAAACTACATCAGATGGATGTAAAGACATCCTTTCTCAAAGGTGAAATTGAGGAAGAAGTTTATATCGAGCAACCAGAAGGATTTGTGATACACAATGAAAAACCTCATGTGTGTAGGTTGAAGAAAGCCCTGTATGGACTAAAACAAGCACCTCGTGCTTGGTATGAGAAAATGGATGGATTCTTGATGAGTTTGGGCTTCAACAAGAGTGTTGTTGATCCAAACCTATATTATCACATTGTTGGAAACGAGTGCCTAATATTGGTTCTATATGTGGACAACCTATTCCTCACCAGTTCAGAGAGACTCGTTGTTGAGTGCAAACAAGCATTGACTGCTAAATTTGAGATGAAGGATCTAGGCATGATGCACTACTTCTTGGGACTAGAAGTATGGCAGAGGACAGATGATATTTTCCTGAGTCAAGGAAAATACATAGTGGAGATATTAAAAAAGTTTGATATGACAGAATGCAATTCCATGCCCACACCAATGGTGATGGATTTGAAGAAAATGAATGATGTTGATTCAGGCGAGATTGATCCACACTTGTACTGACAACTGATTGGATCATTGATGTATTTGGTTAACACCCGACCTGATATATGCTATGTAGTGAATGTGCTTAGCCAATTCATGAGTCAACTGAGACAAACTCACTGGATATCAACAAAACACGTATTGAGATATCTACGAGGAACAATTGGATATGGCCTTAGATATGCCTCTAGTGTAGACTTGAGTTTGCAGGGATATACTGATGAAGATTGGGCATGGAGCACAGTGGACCGGAAGAGAACCTCTGGTTGTTGCTTCACCTTAGGGTCTACCATGGTTTCCTAGTGTAGCAGGAAACATAGCTCTGTGGCATTGAGTACCACAGAGGCAGAGTATATAACATTGAGTGTGGCTTCAAAAGCTTCTAACATATTTATTTGATCATGAGATGGATCCTACCACTATCCATTGTGATAACCAGAGCTATGTGAAGCTCTCTGAGAACCTTGTGTTTCATGATATATCAAAACACATTGAGATAACATATCACTATATTAGAGACATGATGCATAGGAAAACAATACACATGCAATACCTTCCTACCCATGAGTAGATTGCAGATATCTTCACCAAACCACTTGTCAAGACGAACTTCGAGTACTTCCGTGAGAGACTTGGCCTGGTGGAGAATGCCTCCCTAGATGAGAGGGAGTGTTGATGATTACAGATGCATGAGACATCCTCCAGAACACAGACTGAGTGAGTCAACCTGAGAGAGAGCCCATGAGTTGGGTGTGCCCATGAGATGGGTGTGTTGTTCCTCTTTGAGACATAGAAGAATGTTGTGTGCCCCTGTGTGGGGTGAGGAAGCCTATGAGATGGGTGTGTGGTTCCTCTCTGAGATGAAGATGGAATGCTGTGTGCCCTTGTGTGGGGTGAGGAAGCCCATGAGTTGGGTGTGCCGTTTTCTCTGAGACGGATATGAAACGATGTGTACACCTGGGAAGGGTGAAGGAGCCCATGTGATGGGTTTACTGTTCTCCTCTTTGCATAGAGTTGAGATGATGTGATACTCCAGATGATTCTCCCGTGAGACGCACTGAGATAGATATCTGCTGAGTAGGACGTTCTTGTGGCTGAGCACAGGTGGACATGATCCTAGTGGCTGAGCACTAGTGAGTGTGTATTCTAATGATTCTCCTATGAGACGCAGTGAGATAGAGACTTGGACATCCCCATGGCTGAGCACAGATGGACGTGCCCCTAGTGGATGAGCACTAGTGGGTGTATGCAATCCATTTCTATATTGTCCAAGAGTTATACTTACCTATAACCCTATTTGTGATGTAAAGGGTACATGTCGGCCCCACCATAAAGTGATATATTTATGTAAAAGATAATTAATATGGTAATTATTAATTATATTTTGAGTTATTGAGGTCAGCCATGTTGTGCCAATAGACACTACTTTTGATATGTCCAGTCTAATATAAATAAAGGTAATTTCCCCATTGAGGAACCATAACACAAGTGTGAGTTTGGAAATTTTAGCAAGCACTTGTTCTTGGGCTGAAGTTTGCACCTCTCTTGGGCGCTAGTCTTCTAGGTTTTGTGAGAACCCTTTTGTGTGCAAGGTTTATGGTGTGGGAGGTCTTTCTCTTGAAGAATATAGCAAAGGATTGGTTGGGTTTTCTTCCCTTGTTGAGAAGGGTTTCCGAGGATACTTCTTGTGTACTTGTGCATGTTATTTCTTCTTGTGATCTTGGTTGTTGCAACAAATTGTTTATGGTGTAACTGCAATTATCTATGGTTCAAGTAAAATGATAAAATTGGAATGAACTTCATTCTTGAGCCTAGTTTAATGAAAAATCAACAATGTCATCATCATTCATTTTCATGTCACGAAGCTCATTCTTCAGACTCATCACTTGCCCAATATTTCTGACTGAGAAGAGGTTAATTAGGCAATCATACATCTTCTTCGTTGAGTGAATATGAGAAATGTAGGGTATCAAATGGTCCTTTACAAAGTTCACTATGATGCTCATAGCATTGATGTCATTGTCCTTGAAATTCTCCATAACTGCAACATTCCGAGGTTCCTTCTCTTTTCCTGCTTCAAACTATGGTTCCATGATGTTTCCTTTCATGATATCCAACACTTTATTCTTGGAAAGAATGAGGTCAATCCTTGTATTCCATGCTCTGAAGTTAGAAGCCCCTTATAACTTGTTTTTTGAATTCATAGAGTAAGTCATGACTTCTTTGACTTGGTCAACTTTTGAATTTGACTTTGACCAATAACTCAAACTTGACGCCTTGGCTTGCTAAGAGTACCAAGAAGTGCACTAGGCTAGGGCACACTAGGTTATCCAGGAATTAGGTCAAGCGCTTCACTTAAGGTCCCTCAACACGAGGGTTAGGGTTTCATTGCCGCAACAAAACATTGACTGCAATGGTTAGACTGTCTGAAGATAGTGTGGGTCCATAACTTGTTAGAATAATAGGTGTGCTCGTTTTCACCATAGACAATATAGCAATATTGTCATCCAACCATAGGAACAAAGGCCACCCCCGAGCACCTTAACCTTAACAAACAAAATAATTTCGGAAGAAAACCCTAGAACCAATAGCCAACCAAGGTAGCGTACCTCTCTCTTAAAGGTAGCATACCAAGTTGAAAGTCCAAACCATAACCATGCATAAAGACCAACCATAACTAAAGTCCAAGTCACCACTATAGCAACTGCAACTCTCCTCTAGTCATGCGCACCACTTTTCCTTATGTAGTTGTGAGAGTGAGTGTGTCAAATGAGCTCTAGCGTTGTCTTATTTATAGTCCTCCAAGTGACCTAACTGGGCCGAATTCTACTTTTGTAGGATAATGATTTAATATAAATTATTATCTTGAGCCGACTTGTCTTCTAGGGTTATTATCCAACGCTTTAGGGTTTCTCTTGCTTCCCAGAATATTCTAGTCTCGTCAGAGGTTACACATAGAGGTTAATACCTCCCGCAACTACCGTAATATCAAAACCTGTATCCATAAAGAAATTACTTTTCTGAGGATTTCAACACTATTTGAAGAATTTGAGAGGAGATTGGGTGATAGAGTTATTAGCAGAGTCACTAGAACTTTGCACATATGGGTGTTAAGAGCTGGTGGGTCATCCTTTTTGGTATCAGAGCACAGTTATGCTCTGAAATTGGAGAAGAAATATTGAATTTATTCAAGAGGATAAGTTCGGATTGAAGAAGGAGGATTTTGCAGAAAAAGGAATTGGATATACAATTACCTTAGTGAATTTCTGCAGAAATTGAGGTCATTCCAATCAAGAGAAATTTGGATGTTGAGAAGATCATATCTCAGAGTAGATATTGCAGGTATGTTTCTATGTTGTTATAATTAAATTTGTTTAAGAATTAATTGTGATTGCGGGTAGAAATAGAAGGATGAAGGAATTTGTAGCAACCATTACAGTAGAGAAGCTGTGACAGAGGAAGAGGGAGCAACCGATGCTCTCAAGTGAAGAAGCTTTTGGCAGAAAGAACCTTGCAGCAAGGGATGTTGTTGAAAATTCCAACAGAGGATTGGAAGTGAGGAGGAAAATAGAATTTATTAGAAGAGTGTGCGTAGAAGAGTAGAGGATAATAAGAAGGTTCTAGAGGAGAGAACCTGTGATTCCAAAAGGTCAAGCTCAAGGGAAATCTTGATGAGGTATTGGATAAAAGGTGAGGAGACTTACTACAGAGGAACGGATTTATGCAACTCACAATGAGCAAGGAGAAGCTCACAAGGGAAGTGATGGACATGAATATTGATAGTCATGTTAGGCTTTTAGAGAGATGCCACAAAAAGAGGAAAGAGGACGCTAGACCAATTGGAAGAAAATAGATGAGTCAAGAGGAATTTGACATGAAATTTTCTAAGTTAAAGGAAATAATAAATATAATGATGGAGCTGTTACAGGAAAGTGATGAAGACTAGAAACGAGGTTGGAATGTGAAGAAGAAGGTCAAATGATCTATTGTGCAATTGTTTGTAAGGAAAATAAGGTAGAGCTTGAGGCATAGGTTGTGTGCTTTGTTGAAGGAAGAGAAACTCAAAGGAGTTGATTTTAGATAGAGGTCAATGACAAAAGAATAAGTTCACTGCTGTGAACCAGAGCATGGATCATTCCTTTGAGAGGAGGATGATGGAGATGCTGGTGGGAGACCTGTTGAGAGTCTCATGAAATGTCAGGAAAGTTCAGATCAACATGTGTGGAATATGTTAGAAGACTAATGATTTGTGTATGTTTATAGGTTGTGCAAGGAATGAAGTTGGATGATCATCTGGAAATGTCATAAAGGATAATAAAGGCAGAGGTATGCTTTCTAAAGGCATAGAAGAAGAATATAATCAAAATTCTGTTATGACCAAAGATGAGATAGTGTTATCTCATAAATATAGTCTAGGTGAAGACTATACACAATTTGTAAATGAACTTGTGGAAGAAGCAAATGCTAATGAAGAAAATCTTGTGAGGTGCTCAGACTGACACAAGGATATGATGCCATATGAGATTCAATAATATCATGGATTTGAAACTAATCATTGGTGTGTGTATGCAGTTTATAAAGACAACCACAAGGAAAATGAAGGAGTTGAAGAGAAACATTCAGATACAATGCTGACAGATTATGATGAAGAATTAAGATTGTTGGAAGAGTGGTTGGTTAGTCCAAGGATTGAAGAATAATGCATGGTTGTTGCAGACATATAGTTTAAAACTAATTGTTTGTTTGAGTTTGCGCATTATAGGAAACCATAGAATACATAGTTTCTTAAAGGGGATGGAGGTGAAGATAAGAAGAAATTGTAGGCTATAGAAGAAGAGGTCGTAGACTTTGAAGAATGTTCCCATGGACCCAAGAGCATAAAAGAAATAGATACCAAGGAGTTGGACATTGAGAGAGATGGTCTCTGGAAGCTGATGATGAAGAAGTCTAGATGGGAATACCATGAGATGAAAAGGACAGTCAACCAAAAATTGTAGTTGGATCAGAGAGATTATATTGGCAAGGTAACTGACAAGCAAGCAAGCAAGATATGGGATCATGGAAAACCTCCAAAATGAGTGAGGCAACAAAACAATAACCTAAGAATACATCAACAAGGCAACAAGAAAAGTCGAAAACAACATAAGATTTGGGATCCAGGAGGATTTCAACAAATGAAGACTCATGATCATGAGATCATGAAATTTTTTAACCCTGGGAGTCTGATGCAGGAGCACTTTTCGTCCTAAATCAACCTTGTTGAGAAGACCTAAGGGGTCTTGAAGTTTACTAAAGGGAGTGGGTTCCCTTAATGGATTCGATTGTGTTTTATTAAGTTTGTAATCATATTCTAGAAGGATAGGGTTTTTTCCCCCTAATTATGATGTAAATGGCTTAATTGAGAAAATCAATAGGATTAGGTGGGTGTTAGGACCACACAATGTACCTTTTTGCCTATACCTTTTGCCACTATTATACCCTTGATCACCTGTATTTAGACTCATACTATCACTTCATTTGATCATTCCAAGGTATACAACGTCCTTTCTCATTACTATACGTTTAATCTGTTTTGCATAATATTTTACATCACTTTTGCACTTAACCATTGATTAGACTGCAGACTAGCATTTGAATCCTGTTGCCGAAACACAGTCCAGGCCGTAGATGCTGAAACAAAGAACTGTTACACAGCCGGGCTCGCAGATGCCGAAACACAGAGCTGTTACACAGTCCGAGGTCCCTGTCGCTGAAACACAGTCTGAGGTCCCTGTTGCTGAAACACAGAACTGTCATACAATCCAGAGTCGCAGAGGCTGAGACACAGAGTTGTTACATAGTCTAGAGCTGTAGATGCTGAAACACAGAGGAGACCGCCAGAACCAACGATGCTGAAACACAAGGAAGCTGTTACAGTTAGCGGTCAAAACCGACATAGTCAAGAGCGCAATTCACGTGGCTGAAACAGCCCGTGAATTGCGATGATGAAACAACATAAAAAACTACGAGAAGAAGCTGTTACTCTAGTTGTAACAACAATACCTCATCCAGCTCCTGTAATAGCATTTCTGTTGCGTGAGACCAGGACATCTTGCTCTGATTTAGAAAGAAGATCCGACTAAAGATAGGACTCAGATATACATTGTAATCTTTGATATATTGCATCGAGGAGGTTCCCTCTTTAAATAAGGGGAATTCTTCATTCGAGCATCGAAGTTTTTATGTATTGAAGCAACTCCAGAGAAGCGGGACGCATTCTATTCTTCCAATTTGTAATATGATATTTTGACAGATGAATATAAGACTGCTTTGAGTATCCTCCTCTAGCTTTTCGTTCAGGGGAATCTTGTGAGAAGGGAGGGCCCACCTTCTTCACAAGATTCACCCATTAGTTAGAAGTGTGTTAGTATAATTTCTGTTCATGTTTTGTTTAACT